>WNWK01006226.1:92500-108725 GCA_009830355.1 Cherax destructor | reverse complement strand
TTTCTCCTCCTTTTCCCGTGTGCCTTAATTTTCCTAATTTTGAGGGGATTTATCAAAAGCCTTCAAGTCCAAAACACAATATCATTTCCCCAAATACCATGATCTCCCCCTCAAATCCTTAGTGGAAAAAAAAAAAATTTGAAAGGCGGAATTTTTTAAAAAGTTCAGTTTCGTTGAAATTTCGCTTTTCAAGATGGCTGAAGCTCGGCAATTATTGATTCCATAAATTTGGTTATTTCCGGCCCAAGGACCTGCCCGCTTTAAAAATAGGATTACTTTGAATTTTCCACTTATCTCCCCACCTTTTTGGATATGTTAAAAAAGATTAGCCATGGTTTTCAAGTTTTTTACTTTCCCTTTTGAACCCTTGCATACAGTTCAGGGCCGGGGATTTGTTGGTTTTTTTTACTTTTGTTAAGGACCATGTCCGGCCCCTAATGGATGTTTTTACCCCCTGGTCTACATAATTTATTTTTTTGGAATATCGCTAATTTCCTTTAAAAAACGAGAGGAAGTTTTTAAAAGCCACATTTCCTTATCACTGCAGTGAGCTGACCTGAGTAATTTTTAGGGGCCTATTTGCCCTAATCTTTTCGTATCCTAAAGAATTTTTTGGGTTGTTTCGATTCTCTTCAATTTAACCTCACAATCTCTCTTTTTTTATTCCTTTTTTTATTTCTCTTTTAATAAATATTGATTTCTTAACTCCCCTCTCCTCATTGATTCACCTTTTTTGAGCAATGAGATGTTTTAATCTATTGTTTATCCTTTAGGATCTTTTTTTTTTGCTGTGTTTCCCCCACACGGAAGATGTTGTCGGGGGGCTAAACTATGCTGGGGAAAAGTCATTTACCATCACCACCTACCTGACCCATATCAAAGATTTTTAATTAAACCATAATTAAAGTAAGGACCTAAACTTCATTACAAACAGACAGGTCAACGACGTCCCGTAACGGGGGGATCTCCCATGTTTAAATTTCCCATGTGTAAAAACCCACAAAGGGAAAATTGGGGAATCATTTTTATTTTCCCCAGTTTATCCCATCTTCGAGGGTAAAAGATTAATTGTGAGCCTTGTTGATCTATGTGTTTCAGTTCAAAGACAACAGTATAAACAAGTGTTTTAAGCTGGAAGACAACGAGTATAAACAAGTGTTCGGGTTAGTCAGTACGGGACAAGTTATACATAGAGGACCTAGACTCCAGACGGATCCTCAATAACACCTGGTCAGTTACATGGGTTACGTTGATCATATTCTACTCATTGTACCCAAAAATCTAATTGTACGTGATATTCTCAACACTGGAACCTACTATTAAATTGACACTAGAAAGGACAACCAATTATTATTCCTCGACGTTTTTTCTACATGGTGAAAACAGATTTTTAAAGTCTACGAAAACCCCATCCTCATAGCATATAGATAAAAAACACCCAGCACACTTTTTACATCATTTGCAGATGACACTAAATAAGATGAAATCACTACGGTAGAGGACACTGAAAAATTACAGGAGGACATAAGCAAGGTCTTCCAATGGGCAGTGGAGAACAACATGACGTTCAATGGTGATAAGTTTCAGCTGCTTAGGTATGGAAAAAATGAAGAACTCAAAAGGAACACTATATACAAAACGCAAGAGGGTCACCACATAGAACGAAAGGAACACGTAAAGGACTTGGGAATAATTGTCTGCTGATCTGTCGTTTAAAGACCATAACAAGACAAAGATCACAACAGCCAGGAAGATGACGGGGTGGGTATTGAGAACTTTCAAAACAAGGGAAATAATGCCGATGGTGACACTATTCAAATCGCTAGTGCTCCCCACTTAGAATACTGCTCAGTGCTGACGGCCCCGTTCAGGGCAGGAGAAATAGCAGAGCTGGAACAAATCCAGAGATCGTTTACGCTCACATTGAGCCATTGAAACATCTAAATTATTGGGAACGCCTTCAAGTCTTGAACATGTACTCATTGGAGCGGGGGAGAGAGATACATGATAATATATACATGGAAAGTACTTGAGGGCCTGGTCCCAAATCTGCACACTGCCATAACCATACTGGAGTGAGAGATATGGGAAAAAGTGTAAAATAAACCCAGTGAGGAGCAGGGGTGCGGTGGGGACAATACGGGAGCACTGTATTAACATCCGGGGTCCCAGACTATTCAACATCTTACCAGAAGATATCGAAACACGGCTGGAACCAGTGTAGAAGCCTTCAAGAGGAAACTGGACAAATATCTTCACCAGGTGCCAGATCAACCAGGCTGTGATGGATATGTGGGCCAGCGGACCTCCAGCGCAAGCACCAGACGAGCCTGGCCCATGGCCGGGCTCAGAGTAGATACTCTCGAAACTCTTCAAAGGTATATCAAAGGTACAAGAACGATCCTCTACATTACTTCTCTCACCACGACACCAGAACAAAAAGAGGTGTAGTTATAGGCGTCTTTCTGAGAGTTTACAGAATTTGTAGTCGACACTTCCTCCAGGAAGAATATACATACATTACACATTCTTTTAGTTCACTACACTTCCTACAATTCCACGTGACTGCAGGAAATGTACGACACGTAGCCTCAACAAGACCAACACCGTTTAAGTTGAAGGAAAGCCTCCATGTAACACTGTTGTACCTGTCAGCGTGTTTGCAAACTAATGTTCGAAAATTGTTAACAGAAAACTAGCTAAAACATCCACCAGCTCATCAACTACTATTAGGAACCTGGTACAAACACCCAAGACTGACTCTGGCACGAGGTAGAAATATACACTATACCATGTGGGGCTGTGACAAAGTATATGTGGGGAAACAACCAGATCGAATATTAAAATGGTATACAGTACCGACGAGTTCATAAGTAAGACACAGGTGTAACAGTTAGGTGTCTTTATTCCAAAACGTTTCGCCTACACAGTAGACTTCTTCAGTCAGTACAGAAAGTAGGCAGGAGCAGTAGAGCTGTGAAGACGATGGAATCAGTCTATCAACCTTGAAGACGTAGTGTTCAAGGTCACAGTACAGGGTAGTAGTCACAGTACAGGGTAGTAGTCACAGTACAAGGTAGTAGTCACAGTACAAGGTAGTAGTCACAGTACAAGGTAGTGGTCACAGTACAAGGTAGTAGTCACAGTACAGGGTAGTAGTCACAGTACAAGGTAGTAGTCACAGTACAAGGTAGTGGTCAAAGTACAGGGTAGTAGTCACAGTACAGGGTAGTAGTCACAGTACAAGGTAGTAGTCACAGTACAAGGTAGTGGTCACAGTACAAGGTAGTAGTCACAGTACAGGGTAGTAGTCACAGTACAAGGTAGTAGTCACAGTACAAGGTAGTGGTCAAGTACAGGGTAGTAGTCCAGTACAGGGTAGTAGTACAGTACAAGGTAGTAGTCACAGTACAAGGTAGTGGTCACAGTACAAGGTAGTAGTCACAGTACAGGGTAGTAGTCACAGTACAAGGTAGTCACAGTACAAGGTAGTGGTCACAGTACAAGGTAGTAGTCACAGTACAAGGTAGTAGTCACAGTACAAGTTAGTGGTCACAGTACAAGGTAGTAGTCACAGTACAAGGTAGTAGTCACAGTACAAGGTAGTAGTCACAGTACAAGGTAGTAGTCACAGTACAAGGTAGTAGTCACAGTACAAGGTAGTGTCACAGTACAAGGTAGTACACAGTACAAGTATAGGTAGTCACAGTACAAGGTAGTGTCACAGTACAAGGTAGGTCACAGTACAAGTAGTACATGACATACAAGGTAGTAGTCACAGAATGTACAAAGGTAGTGGTCACAGTACAAGGTAGTAGTCACAGTACAAGTTGTCACAGTCAAGGTAGTCAACAAGGTAGTGTCACAGTACAAGGTAGTGTCACAGTACAGGTAGTAGTCACAGTACAAGGTAGTGTCACAGTACAAGGTAGTAAGTGGATTCACAGTACAAGGTGTAGTCACAGTACAAGGTAGTAGTCACAGTACAAGGTAGTGGTCACAGAAGGTAGTAGTCACAGTACAAGGTAGTGGTCACAGTACAAGGTAGTGGTCACAGTCAAGGTAGTAGTCACAGTCAAGGTAGTCACAGTACAAGGTAGTAGTCACAGTACAAGGTAGTGTCACAGTACAAGGTAGTGGTCACAGTACAAGTAGTAATAAGGTAGTGTCACAGTACAAGGTAGTGTCACAGTACAAGGTAGTGGCAAGTACAAGGTAGTAGTCAAGTACAAGGTAGTAGTCACAGTACAAGGTAGTAGTCACAGTACAAGGTAGTAGTCACAGTACAAGGTAGTAGTCAAGTACAAGGTAGTACATACAAGGTAGTAGTCACAGTATAAGGTAGTGTCACAGTACAAGGTAGTGGTCACAGTACAAGGTAGTGTCACAGTACAAGGTAGTGTCACAGTACAAGGTAGTAGTCACAGTACAAGGTAGTAGTCACAGTACAAGGTAGTAGTCACAGTAAGGTAGTGTCACAGTACAAGGTAGTCACAGTACAAGGTAGTGGTCACAGTACAAGGTATGTCACAGTACAAGGTAGTGTCACAGTACAAGGTAGTGGTCACAGTAAAGGTAGTGGTCACAGTACAAGGTAGTGTCAAGTACAAGGTAGTGGTCACAGTACAAGGTAGTAGTCACAGTCAAGGTAGTAGTCACAGTACAAGGTAGTAGTCACAGTACAAGGTAGTAGTCACAGTACAGGTAGTAGTCACAGTACAAGGTAGAAAAAGGTCACAGTATAAGTAGTACAGTACAGGTAGTGGTCACAGTACAAAAAGTAGTCACAGTACAAGTAGTGTCACAGTACAAGGTAGTAGTCACAGTACAAGGTAGTAGTCACAGTACAAGGTAGTAGTCACAGTACAGTAGTACATACAAGGTAGTAGTCACAGTAAAGGTAGTGGTCACAGTACAAGGTAGTAGTCACAGTACAAGGTAGTGTCACAGTACAAGGTAGTAGTCACAGTAAGGTGTACAATACAAGGTAGTAGTCACAGTAAAGGTAGTGTCACAGTAAAGGTAGTAGTCACAGTACAAGGTAGTACAATACAAGGTAGTACAATAAAGGTAGTGGTCACAGTACAAGGTAGTGGTCACAGTACAAGGTAGTGGTCAGTACAGGTAGTAGTCACAGTACAAGGTAGTGGTCACAGTACAAGGTAGTACACATACAAGGTAGTAGTCACAGTAAAGGTAGTAGTCACAGTACAAGGTAGTAGTCACAGTACAAGGTAGTAGTCACAGTACAAGGTAGTACAATACAAGTTAGTAGTCACAGTATAAGGTAGTGTCACAGTACAAGGTAGTGGTCACAGTACAGGTAGTAGTCACAGTACAAGGTAGTGGTCACAGTACAAGGTAGTAGTCACAGTAAGGTAGTAGTCACAGTACAGGTAGTACAATACAAGGTAGTGTCACAGTACAAGGTAGTGGTCACAGTACAGGTAGTGTCACAGTACAAGGTAGTGTCACAGTACAAGGTAGTGTCACAGTACAAGGTAGTAGTCACAGTACAAGTAGTAGTCACAGTACAAGGTAGTAGTCACAGTACAAGGTAGTGTCACAGTACAGGTATGTCACAGTACAAGGTAGTAGTCAGAGTACAAGTAGTAGTCACAGTAAAGGTAGTGGCACAGTACAAGGTAGTGGTCACAGTACAGGTAGTAGTCACAGTACAAGGTAGTAGTCACAGTACAAGGTATGTAGTCACAGTAAAGGTTAGTCACAGTACAAGGTAGTAGTCACAGTACAAGGTAGTAGTCACAGTACAAGGTAGTGTCACATACAAGGTAGTGTCACAGTAAAGGTATGTCACAGACAAGGTAGTGGTCACAGTACAAGGTAGTGGTCACAGTACAAGGTAGTGGTCACAGTACAAGGTAGTAGTCACAGTAGAAGGTAGTAGTCACAGTACAAGGTAGTACAATACAAGGTAGTAGTCACAGTACAAGGTAGTGGTCACAGTACAAGGTAGTGTTCACAGTACAAGGTAGTGGTCACAGTACAAGGTAGTGTCACAGTACAAGGTTGTGTCACAGTACAAGTAGTGTCACAGTACAAGGTAGTGTCACAGTACAAGGTAGTAGTCACAGTACAAGTAGTGTCACAGTACAAGTTTGTAGTAGTCACAGTACAAGGTAGTAGTCACAGTACAAGGTAGTGGTCACAGTACAAGGTAGTAGTCACAGTACAAGGTAGTAGTCACAGTACAAGGTAGTAGTCACAGTACAAGGTAGTCACAGTACAAGGTAGTAGTCAAGTACAAGGTAGTAGTCACAGTACAAGGTAGTAGTCACAGTACAAGGTAGTAGTCACAGAACAAGGTAGTAGTCACAGTACAAGGTATAGTCACAGACAAGGTAGTAGTCACGTACAAGGTAGTAGTCACAGTACAAGGTAGTGGTCACAGTACAAGGTAGTAGTCACAGTACAAGGTAGTGGTCACAGTACAAGGTAGTGGTCACAGTACAAGGTAGTAGTCACAGTACAAGGTAGTAGTCACAGTACAAGGTTGTGGTCACAGTACAAGGTAGTAGTCACAGTACAAGGTAGTGGTCACAGTACAAGGTAGTAGTCACAGTACAAGGTAGTAGTCACAGTACAAGGTAGTAGTCACAGTACAAGGTAGTGGTCACAGTACAAGGTAGTAGTCACAGTACAAGGTAGTAGTCACAGTACAAGGTAGTGGTCACAGTACAAGGTAGTGGTCACAGTACAAGGTAGTAGTCACAGTATAAGGTAGTGGTCACAGTACAAGGTAGTGGTCACAGTACAAGGTAGTCACAGTACAAGGTAGTAGTCACAGTACAAGGTTGTGGTCACAGAACAAGGTTGTGGTCACAGTACAAGGTTGTGGTCACAGTACAAGGTAATAGTCACAAGACAAGGTAGTGGTCACAGTACAAGGTAGTGGTCACAGTACAAGGTAGTGGTCACAGTACAAGGTAGTAGTCACAGTATAAGGTAGTGGTCACAGTACAAGGTAGTGGTCACAGTACAAGGTAGTCACAGTACAAGGTAGTAGTCACAGTACAAGGTTGTGGTCACAGAACAAGGTTGTGGTCACAGTACAAGGTTGTGGTCACAGTACAAGGTAATAGTCACAAGACAAGGTAGTGGTCACAGAACAAGGTTGTGGTCACAGTACAAGGTTGTGGTCACAGTACAAGGTAGTGGTCACAGAACAAGGTAGTCACAGTACAAGGTAGTGGTCACAGAACAAGGTTGTGGTCACAGTACAAGGTAATAGTCACAAGACAAGGTAGTGGTCACAGAACAAGGTAGTCACAGTACAAGGTAGTGATCACAGAACAAGGTAGTGGTCACAGAACAAGGTTGTGGTCACAGTACAAGGTAGTAGTCACAGTACAAGGTAGTAGTCACAGTATAAGGTAGTGGTCACAGTACAAGGTAGTGGTCACAGTAAAAGGTAATAGTCACAGGACAAGGTAGTGGTCACAGTACAAGGTAGTCACAGTACAAGGTAGTGGTCACAGTACAAGGTAGTCACAGTACAAGGTAGTGGTCACAGTACAAGGTAGTCACAGTACAAGGTAGTGGTCACGGTACAAGGTAGTCACAGTACAAGGTAGTGGTCACAGTACAAGGTAGTGGTCACAGTACAAGGTTGTGGTCACAAATATATTTTGGTAACCAAAAATCTTAATATTATTTAGTGAACTGTGTCCTCAGCTCAATGTTATTTAGGAGTGAAGTCACAGATGTTCAACCACCATTCCTGGTTCCTCATTCCTGACATCTAGGAATGGACTGATCACCTTGGTTGTGATGTCACCTTGCCGGCCCCCTACCAACCCCCTAGATCTAACCACCTCCTCAAGGGG
Organism: Cherax destructor; assembly: GCA_009830355.1. Lineage (NCBI taxonomy): Eukaryota > Metazoa > Arthropoda > Malacostraca > Decapoda > Parastacidae > Cherax > Cherax destructor. The sequence goes on along the minus strand of WNWK01006226.1, from coordinate 100,878 downwards.
AATACCCCCAACTTTAGGAATCACTGTTCTAGGTGCCTTGTTGTGCATTAAGACCGGGATATAGGAATGTGTTGGTATGTGGGCGCTACACCGTCAACTTTTTCACCTTCATGAGAGAGTTTGTGATGTTTTGAAATGATGAGAAATGGCGTGGGAATGTTGGTGGAATGTTCCTAGTTGAGGAAGGAATCAATAGAACGACGGAAGTTATTAACCAATCTGCTGTCCATCATAGCACACACACACACCTTGAGTAGTGCAGATATTGAGGACATCACATATGAAGGACCCCTCGGGGCCAGATGCTGGGATATGTGACAACAATATGCAAGGAAGCTGGGGAGAGGTTTGTACCCAAGGGTAACAGAAATAATGAGAAGGCCAGGATGAGCCCTTGGTTCACCCAAAGGTGTAGAGAGGCCAAAACCAAGTGTGCTAGAGAATGGAAAAAGTGCAGAAGGCAAAGGACCCAGGAGAATAAGGAGAGCAGTCGAAGAGCCAGAAATGAATATGCACAGGTAAGAAGGGAGGCCCAACGACAATACGAAAATGACACAGCAGCGAAAGCCAAATCTGAGTCGAAGCTGTTGTACAGCCACATCAGGAGGAAAACAACAGTCAAGGACCAGGTAATCAGTCTGAGGAAGGAAGGTGGGGAGTTCACAAGAAACGACCAAGAAGTATGTGAGGAACTGTACAAGAATGGTATAGAATACAGACAAGATGAAAAATTAGACACATGTGAAACATCTGGGTAGCTTTATTGTAGACGTCTCGCCCTCCAGTGGCTTTATCAATACAAATTCAAGGACATAATGGAAGACAGAAGAACTATATACAGCAGATGAGGTAATGAGTCCCTCAGTCTTGGAGTTGGTGTGAAGAGCACCGTAGTCGTGAAGGTTCTGGAGCAGAGGCAAGGAGGCTGGCGCTTATATACTGGCGTCAGGTGGAAAGGGGACGGGTAGCGGACGAGGTCATAGTCACTGGTAGACGGGGTTCCCCAGTGGGAAGTACCACTGTGCTTCCCACCTCTAGAACTCAATCCCTGAGTCTCTTTATAAATGTTACATTGCTTATACTCCAACAGCACGTCAAGGCATGAAAACCACTTGCCTCCACTCACCTCTAACACGTTCACACAAGCCTGTTGGATGTCCAAGCCCCTAGGACTCAAAACCTCCTTTACCCCCTACCTCCAACTTTAGAATGACTAAAACCCCATTCCGTCCACCCCAGATTTACACGTCCTCCAAGTCATCCTATTTTGCTCCATCCTCTCTAAATGACCAAACCACCTTACACCAATCCTCAACCCTCTGGATAATACTTTTAGAAACCCAGCACCTCCTTCTAGTCTCCAAACTCAGAATACTTTGCATAATATGCGCACCACATCAGGCACGATATCTCAAACTGTCTCCAGCCTCCTCCTCGCTGCAACATTCAAAACCCAAGCTTCACACCCATACAATAGTGTTGGTATCACTACAGTCTGGTACAGATGCTTCAGTGGACCATCTACCTTCCCTATCGTTCAAGTTTTAAGAGTAAAAAAAACTTTATAGTGCTGCAGTAGTGAGACAGTGTGGTGATTACCGTGACACTGTGGTAGTGACATAGTTTAGTACTTACCCTGACACTGTAGTAGTTACACAGTGTGGTACCCTGACACTGTAGTAGTTACACAGTGTGGTACCTTGACACTGTAGTAGTTACACAGTGTGGTACCCTGACACTGTAGTAGTTACACAGTGTGGTACCCTGACACTGTAGTAGTTACACAGTGTGGTACCCTGACACTGTAGTAGTTACACAGTGTGGTACCTTGACACTGTAGTAGTTACACAGTGTGGTACCCTGACACTGTAGTAGTTACACAGTGTGGTACCCTGACACTGTAGTAGTTACACAGTGTGGTACCCTGACACTGTAGTAGTTACACAGTGTGGTACCCTGAAACTGTAGTAGTTACACAGTGTGGTACCCTGACACTGTAGTAGTTACACAGTGTGGTACCCTGACACTGTAGTAGTTACACAGTGTGGTACCCTGACACTGTAGTAGTTACACAGTGTGGTACCCTGACACTGTAGTAGTTACACAGTGTGGTACCCTGACACCGTAGCTTAGGTTAAGTAAGATTCGTGAGGAAACAGGACAGTGTTACAGGACAGTGTTACAGGACAGTGTTACAGCAGTGTTACACTACAGTGTTACAGCACAGTGTTACACTACAGTGCTACAGGACAGTATTACACTACAGTGTTACACTACAGTGTTACAGGAAAGTGTTACACTACAGTGTTACAGGACAGTGTTACACTACATTGTTGCAGGACAGTGTTACACTACAGTGTTACACTACAGTGTTACACTACAGTGTTACACTACAGTGTTACAGGAAAGTGTTACAGGAAAGTGTTACACTACAGTGTTACACTACAGTGTTACACTACAGTGTTACAGGAAAGTGTTACACTACAGTGTTACAGGACAGTGTTACAGGACAGTGTTACACTACAGTGTTACAGGACAGTGTTACACTACAGTTTTACACTACAGTGTTACAGGACAGTGTTACACTACAGTGTTACAGGACAGTGTTACACTACAGTGTTGCAGGACAGTGTTACACTACAATGTTACAGGACAGTGTTACACTAGTGTTACACTACAGTTTTACAGGACAGTGTTACACTACAGTGTTACAGGACAGTGTTACACTACAGTGTTACAGGACAGTGTTACACTAGTGTTACAGGACAGTGTTACACTACAGTGTTACAGGACAGTGTTACACTACAGTGTTACAGGACAGTGTTACACTACAGTGTTACACTACAGTGTTACAGGACAGTGTTACACTACAGTGTTACACTACAGTGTTACAGGACAATGTTACACTACAGTGTTACACTACAATGTTACAGGACAGAGTTACACTACAGTGTTACAGGACAGTGTTACACTAGTGTTACACTACAGTGTTACAGGACAATGTTACACTACAGTGTTACAGGACAGTGTTACACTACAGTGTTACAGGACAGTGTTACACTACAGTGTTACAGGACAATGTTACACTACAGTGTTACAGGACAATGTTACACTACAGTGTTACAGGACAGTTACACTACAGTGTTACACTACAGTGTTACAGGACAATGTTACACTACAGTGTTACACTACAGTGTTACAGGACAGTGTTACAGGACAATGTTACACTACAGTGTTACACTACAGTGTTACAGGACAGCGTTACAGGACAATGTTACAGGACAGCGTTACAGGACAATGTTACACTACAGTGTTACACTACAGTGTTACAGGACAGTGTTACACTACAGTGTTACAGGACAGTGTTACACTACAGTGTTACAGGACAGTGTTACACTACAGTGTTACAGGACAGTGTTACACTACAGTGTTACACTACAGTGTTACAGGACAGTATTACACTACAGTGTTACACTACAGTGTTACAGTACGTGTTACAGTGCAGTGTTACAGTACAGTGTTACACTACAGTGTTACAGTACAGTGTTACACTACAGTGTTACACTACAGTGTTACACCTAGGCACTATCATTTTTACACTGGTCACTGACGCGGGTATTAGTCACATGATAACCCACAGTTTGAGCTTCTGGTCATCTGACCGAGACCTTCCGCTGGCTTACCCCTCCACCCCTTTAAAAATTATGGCTATTACTTGAGAGTGAAGTACTTACCCTAACACCATAACATATTCCCTCGTCAGCCAATTGGTGGTCGGAGTGTAACCATCCACGGGCGGGTTTGTTGATGAATGACCCACCCCCACCGCCCGCGTGTCCACCCTCCATGCCGCCCAGCCACACCTGCTGCTGCTGCACACTCACGCCCTCCACGGCATCCGGCGCCCACGGCACGTGCGTGGGCGTGAGGGTGGGCGGCGGGGGCGCCAAATGCTGTGGCGGCTCGTCCTTAGGAAGGCACAGCGACCTCAGGTCCACCCGGAACTTGTGATTTCTCTCAAGGGAGCGTGTGTGAGTCAAGGGCGGGACTGGGTATATCCGGGCACCCTGGTGGCGTTCCAAGGACTTGGAGCGGTGGTGGGCGGCCCTGGTGGTGCAGCTGCTGCCACTACTACAGCTGTCACCGCTCCCTCCAGACAGTTGCACAGTACTAAACACAGAGTTGCTATTGTTGCTGCTGCAACTCACACTGCAACTATTTACACTCGTGAGCCACACTTTGTGAAGGTTCTGGTCCGAGTGTGACTTCAAGTGCACTCCGATCTTCTGAAGTGCATTGTCTGACTTAGACTTCCTAGTAAGCGCCCTAGCTTGCTGCTTCTCCCTGTGTTTCCTAAGACACCTGGCTAGGGTGAGGGTAGCCTCGGGCACCTGTGGGCGTGGGGGCGGGGTGTGGGCGTGGGGCGGGGGCGGGACGGGGCTACGGTGAGGGTGGGTGTAGGTGCGGGAGGCGGGGGTGAGGTGGATGCTTGTATCGTCAAATGTGGTATTCTTAAGGTGGCGCTTATTGGGGAAGTGGGTGTAGCGGTAGTCGTGGGCGTCACTCACGCCCACATCCACCCTCTCCAGGTGGGGTAGGCGGGATGACCCCACGCCTAAGTTGGTGAAACTCCTCCAGGCGGCCTTGAGGGAGGTGAGGGATAGGGGGGAGTTCTTAGCTCCACTCCCACCTCCACTACTACTGCTACTGCTGCTGCTACCACTGCTGCCCACCACCCACGTTCTGCCACTGCCGCCGCCGCCCACTGCAGTGCCGCCGGCAGTGATGGCACCGCTGGCGGGGGTGGGGTTGGATGAGGTGGTGGGGGTGGTGGGGTGGTGCAGATACTGTGGACCAGTCACTGCCACCTCACGTACAACCTCCACACCTCCGTACACAACACTCTTCCCTGCAACACAAATAAACAATAAACAATAACAATAATAACAAACAATAAACAAAACTGTCTAAAAATTTTGACAGACCCAAAAAAATAACAAAAAAAAAATCACAGGTCAAAAAAAGGACAAAAAAAATCACAGGTCAAAAAAATGACAGGTAAGAAAATATGACAGGTGAAAAAAAATTCTCAGGTCAAAAAAAATTGACAGGTCTCCCAAAAAATTGACATGTCCCTCAAAAATTGACAGATCCCCCAAAAATTGACAGGTCCCCCAAAAAATTTGACAGGTACCCCCAAAAATTTGACAGGTCCCCCAAAAATTGACAGGTCCCCCAAAAATTGACAGATCCCCCAAAAATTGACAGGTCCCCCAAAAAATTTGACAGGTACCCCCAAAAATTTGACAGGTCCACCAAAAATTGACAGGTCCCCCCAAAAAATTGACAGGTCCCCCCAAAAATTGACAGGTCCCCCAAAAATTGACAGGTCCCCCAAAAATTGGAAGGTCCCCCAAAAAATTGACAGGTAAAGAAGATAATTTGACAGGTCAAAAACGAAAATATTGTGTTAATCCTGTCAGTTATAAAACCAATAAAATCTAGCTCTTGATCCAAGGATCTATGCTCTCTTTCCTTGGATCGAAGCCGATTGTTTCCTATTCCAAAGATGTATGACCCCTACGGGTTTAGCGCCTCAACATAAATAATTAATACCTTAGTATTGCTATTATGATCAGCGCTAAACCCATAGGGGTTATACGCACATGGTTTCACTTAAACGCACATGGTTTCAGTTATACGCACATGGTTTCACTTAAACGCACATGGTTCCACTTATACGCACATGGTGTCACTTAAACGCACATGATTTCACTTAAACACACATGGTTCCACTTATACGCACATGGTTCCACTTATACGCACATGGTTTCACTTAAACGCACAGGGTTTCACGTAAACGCACAGGGTTTCACTTATACGCACATGGTTCCACTGATACGTACATGGTTCCACTTATACGCACATGGTTTCATTTAAACGCACATGGTTTCACATATACGCACAGGGTTCCACTTATACGCACATGGTTTCACTTAAACGCACATGGTTTCACATATACGCACAGGGTTTCACATATACGCACATGGTTTCACTTATACGCACATGGTTTCACTTAAACGCACATGGTTTCACTTATATGCACATGGTTTCACTTTTACGCACATGGTTTCACATATACGCACAGGGTTTCACATATACGCACATGGTTTCACTTAAACGCACATGGTTTCACTTATATGCACATGGTTTCACTTTTACGCACATGGTTTCACATATACGCACAGGGTTTCACATACGCACATGGTTTTACTTATACGCACATGGTTTCACTTATATGCACATGGTTTCACATATACGCACATGATCTTAGTTGTGCACACATGTGCTGCCTACATACACAGCCGCAAGTTCTACCCTGACACTGGTGTTATATGTGTCTTGACACTGGTGTTATATGTGTCCTGACACTGGTGTTATATGTGTCTTGACACTGGTGTTATGTGTGTCCTGACACTGGTGTTATATGTGTCCTGACACTGGTGTTATATGTGTCTTGACACTGGTGTTATATGTGTCTTGACACTGGTGTTATATGTGTCCTGACACTGGTGTTATATGTGTCCTGACACTGGTGTTATATGTGTCCTGACACTGGTGTTATATGTGTCCTGACACTGGTGTTATGTGTGTCCTGACACTGGTGTTATATGTGTCCTGACACTGGTGTTATATGTGTCCTGACACTGGTGTTATGTGTGTCCTGACACTGGTGTTATATGTGTCCTGACACTGGTGTTATATGTGTCCTGACACTGGTGTTATATGTGTCCTGACACTGGTGTTATGTGTCCTGACACTGGTGTTATATGTGTCCTGACACTGGTGTTATATGTGTCCTGACACTGGTGTTATATGTGTCCTGATACTGGTGTTGTGTGTCCTGACACTGGTGTTGTGTGTGTCCTGACACTGGTGTTGTGTGTCCTGACACTGGTGTTATATGTGTCCTGACACTGGTGTTATGTGTGTCCTGACACTGGTGTTATGTGTGTCCCGACACTGGTGTTATGTGTGTCCTGACACTGGTGTTGTGTGTGTCCTGACACTGGTGTTATATGTGTCCTGACACTGGTGTTATGTGTCCTGACACTGGTGTTATGTGTGTCCCGACACTGGTGTTGTGTGTGTCCTGACACTGGTGTTATGTGTGTCCTGACACTGGTGTTGTGTGTCCTGACACTGGTGTTATATGTGTCCTGACACTGGTGTTATTGTCCTGACACTGGTGTTGTGTCCTGACACTAGTGTTATATGTGTCCTGACACTGGTGTTATTGTCCTGACACTGGTGTTATGTGTGTCCTGACACTGGTGTTATGTGTGTCCTGACACTAGTGTTATATGTGTCCTGACACTGGTGTTATGTGTGTCCTGACACTGGTGTTATTGTCCTGACACTGGTGTTAGGGAGGGTGTTGGGAGAAGAGGGATGGGGTGGGGAGGAATGGGGAGGGGGTTGGAAGGGATGGGGAGGGGGTGTAAGGCAGGAGGATAAAACAGTGTTGCAACTCTCTTAAGTCTGGTTCATTCATTGTGCAGTGTAAATATAGCAGCAGTGTTGTCAAGGCTGAGTCTGTGTTGGGGAGGGAGGGTGCAGGAGGGAGTGTTGGGGAGGGAGGGTGCAGGAGGGTGTGTTGGGGAGGGAGGGTGCAGGAGGGTGTGTTGGGGAGGGAGGGTGCAGGAGTGTGTCGGGGAGAGGCGAGGGGTGTGTGAGGAGGGGTGAGGGTGAAGAGAGGGTATATGGGAAGGGGTGAAGGAATGGGGGAGGGGTGGGGTTATGGGGGAGGGGTTCAACTTCCCTATTGAATATTTCAGGGAAGCACCGCCTCCCTGAGTCTGGAGTTAGTTCAGACGTCGTGCTGGATCCTGTGGTCAGCCAGACTGTCAGCGCTGGCAGCATGCACTACACAACCTATGCAGGACAGCCTGGCTCATCAGAAACTTAAGCAACTTATCCACTCCCTCCCTTGAAGACAACCAGAATTTTATTGGCAATTTCCTCTTCTCCAGGTGAGGGACTGACCCCCCGTTTTGCCTGCCAGTGGCTTCTTCAGTCTAATTCAGACAATAACAGATGACGAAATCAGTCCCTGGAGTCATTGTGACATTTCTATGGACTAAACACATCGACTCCAGGCTCAGGGACTGATTACCTCAAACTCTCACCTTCCTCTGTTATTCTCTATTGAACTGAAGAGGCCACTGACAGGCAAAATATTTTCTCAATAAACATTCCCAAATGTTGCACAAAGTGTCTCATTCTTCAACTTATTCGTTTTCTAACATAAGAACTGCGAACCATACCACGGGTGGGGTTCGAACCCGCGGTCAGAGAGTCTCAAAACTCCAGACCGT
>WNWK01006226.1:72500-87500 GCA_009830355.1 Cherax destructor | reverse complement strand
GGCCGCACGCAGTCCAACGTACGAACCACAGCCCGGCTGATCAGGTACCGACTTGAGGTGCCTGTCCAGTGCCTGCTTGAAGACAGCTAGTAGGCCTGCTGCAGTGTTCCTTCTTTCTTATGTTCTTATTGTTCCTGCCTTCCTAAGTGCATATGGCTTGGACATGACTGGCTTAGGCCAGTAGATGACTTGATCCTGACTGGTTTAGGCCAGTAGATGACTTGATCCTGACTGGTTTAGGCCAGTAGATGACTTGAACTTGACTGGTTTAGGCCAGTAGATGACTTGAACCTGACTGGTTTAGGCCAGTAGATGACTTGATCCTGACTGGTTTAGGCCAGTAGATGACTTGATCCTGACTGGTTTAGGCCAGTAGATGACTTGAACCTGACTGGTTTAGGCCAGTAGATGACTTGAACTTGACTGGTTTAGGCCAGTAGATGACTTGAACCTGACTGGTTTAGGCCAGTAGATGACTTGAACCTGACTGATTTAGACCAGTAGATGACTTGATCCTGACTGGTTTAGGCCAGTAGATGACTTGAACCTGACTGGTTTAGGCCAGTAGATGACTTGATCCTGACTGGTTTAGGCCAGTAGATGACTTGATCCTGACTGGTTTAGGCCAGTAGATGACTTGAACTTGACTGGTTTAGGCCAGTAGATGACTTGAACCTGACTGGTTTAGGCCAGTAGATGACTTGAACCTGACTGATTTAGACCAGTAGATGACTTGAACCTGACTGATTTAGGCCAGTAGATGACTTGAACCTGACTGATTTAGACCAGTAGATGACTTGAACCTGACTGATTTAGGCCAGTAGATGACTTGAACCTGATTTAGACCAGTAGATGACTTGAACCTGACTGATTTAGACCAGTAGATGACTTGAACGTGACTGATTTAGGCCAGTAGATGACTTGAACCTGACTGGTTTAGGCCAGTAGATGACTTGAACCTGACTGGTTTAGGCCAGTAGATGACTTGAACCTGACTGATTTAGGCCAGTAGATAACTTGAACCTGACTGATTTAGACCAGTAGATGACTTGAACCTGACTGGTTTAGACCAGTAGATGACTTGAACTTGACTGATTTAGACCAGTAGATGACTTGAACCTGACTGATTTTGGCCAGTAGATGACTTGAACCTGATTTAGACCAGTAAATGACTTGAACCTGACTGGTTTAGACCAGTAGATGTTCTTATGTCCTAAATATAGTGATCGTGGTTGTGTATGGGAGTAAGAGGGCTGTGATAAGCAGTCCCTAATAGGGAAGGATGGTAGGGAGTATGACCAGGATATCATCACAGGGTGATTTAGGGTGAAGGAGCTTAAACTACAAGATGCAAAGAAGAGGGAGTTATGAGGCCACAGATGGGAAAGTGAGGGAGGAAGGGAGGGAGAACGTCAGGTGAGGGAGGGGGTGGAGAAGGGGAAGGGGAGGGGCAGGGGAGTCTTCGGGGAAGGGGTGGCATACAACCCATTCACCAGTGACCTTACTGTTCAAACATTCCAGTGTGTCGCTACTTCTCTCCCTGCTCCATGAGCTTTATCATACCTCTTCTTAAAGCTATGTATGAATCCAGGATCCACTACATCACTCTCTAGATTGTTCCACTTCCTGACAACTCTATGACTGAAGAAATACTTCCTAACATCCCTCGGACTCATCTGAGTCTTCAACTTCCAGTTGTGACCCCTTGTTGCTGAGTCCCATCTCTGAAACATCCTGTCTCTGTCAACCTTGTCGGTCCCCCTCAGTATTTTATATGTCGTTATCATGTCCCACTTATCTCTCGTGTCCTCCGGTGTCGTCAGGTTGATTTCCCTTAACCTCTCCTCGTAAAATATTCCCCTTAGCTCTGGGATTAGTTTTGTTGCAAACCTTTGCACTTTCTCTAATTTCTTGACGTGCTTGACCAAGTGTGGGTTCCAAACTGGTGCTGCATACTCTAATATGGGCCTGACGTACACAATGTACAAAGTCCTGAACGATTCCTTACTGATATGTCGGAATGATATTCTTAGGTTCGCTAGGCGCCCATATGCTGCAGCAGTTATTTGGTTGATGTGCACCTCAGACGTGCCCTGTATTATACTCACCCCAAGATCCTTCCCTTGAGTGAGGTTTGCAGTCTTTGACCCTCCCTCCCTAGCCTGTACTATATCTGAGGTCTTCTCTAACCTTCTCCAATCTTTACGACTTTATACTTGGTGGGGTTAAACTCCAGTAGCCAGTTGTTGGACCAGGCTGTCCAGATCCCTTGTAGTCCTGCCTGATCCTCATCCAATTGAATTCTTCTCATTAGCTTCACATCGTCTGCAAACAGGGACACTTCTGAATCTATCCCTTCCGTCATGTCGTTCACATATACACTAGAAACAGCACCGGTCCCAGAACTGACCCTTGTGGAACCCCGCTCGTCACAGTCGCCCACTCTGACACCTCGTCACGTACCATCACTCATTGTTGTCTTCCTGACAGGTATTCCCTGATCCATTGGAGTGCCTTCCCTGTTATCCCTGCCTGGTCCTCCAGCTTTTCCACTCATCTCTTGTGTGGAACTGTGTCAAAAGCCTTCTTCCAGTCCAAGAAAACGCAGTCTAGCCACCCCTCTCTCTCTCTTGTCTTACTGCTGTCACCCTATCGTAAAACTCCAGTAAGTTCTTGACACAGGATTTCCCTGTGTCCCTGGTGCCGGTGACACCAACATAGGCCGTCGAAGTCATTCAAATGAGGACATTAGAGCACTCCAGGAAGATTTGAATAGACTGATGCAGTGGTCGGAGAAGTGGCAGATGCAGTTTAATATAGATAAATGCAAAGTTCTAAATATTGGACAGGACAATAACCATGCCACATATAAACTAAATAATGTAGATCTTAATACTACTGATTGCGAAAAGGATTTAGGAGTTCTGGTTAGCAGTAATCTTAAACCAAGACAGCAGTGCATAAGTGTTCGCAATAAAGCGAACAGAATCCTTGGCTTCATATCAAGAAGTATAAATAATAGGAGTCCTCAGGTTGTTCTTCAACTCTATATATCTTTGGTTAGGCCTCATTTAGATTATGCTGCGCAGTTTTGGTCACCGTATTACAGAATGGATATAAATGCTCTGGAAAACGTACAAAGGAGGATGACTAAGTTGATTCCATGTATCAGAAATCTTCCCTATGAGGATAGACTGAGGGCCCTGAATCTGCACTCTCTAGAAAGGCGTAGAATTAGGGGGGGTATGATTGAGGTGTATAAATGGAAAACAGGAATAAATAAAGGGGATGTAAATAGCGTGCTAAAAATATCTAGTATTGACAGGACTCGCAGCAATGGCTTTAAGTTGGATAAATTCAGATTCAGGAAGGATATAGGAAAGCATTGGTTTGGTAATAGAGTGTTCCTTCTTTCTTATGTGTGTGTGTGTACTCAGCTAATTATACTCGTTTAATTGTGGTTGCAAGGGTCGAGTCATAGCTCCTGGCCCAGCCTCTTCACTGGTCGCTATGTGTGTGTATGTGTGTTTTCTTTTCATTTATCTTTATTTCTTCTTCCTCCTCTTTTCCTCTTCCTCTTCCTCCTCCTCCTCTCTTCCTCCTTCTCCTCCTCTTCCTCCTCCTCTTCCTCTTCCTCCTTGTACTTGTTGGTGTCGGGGTCAGCGCCCCCCGCTACCGCACCAGACATCCTGGCTATGGGGGGGGGAGTGGTAAACCCGAAGGGGTTATACAACACCTGAACAATGGCAGGGCAATTAGGTTTGATCCCATGAAGGGGAGGATAGCTCCAATGCAATTGATTTAGAGCCTTTGATGATTGTGTCTATCTGCGTTTATTCTCACTCTCTCTCTCTCTCTCTCTCTCTCTCTCTCTCTCTCTACAAGATTGCAAAAAATCGGTTAATAGTCAAACACTACCACAACTAGCAGCTACCACAACCATCACCACAACTACCACAACCATCACCACAACTACCACAACTACCACCACCATCACCACAACTACCACAACTACCACCACCATCACCACAACTACCACAACTACCACCACCATCACCACAACTACCAGCTACCACCACAACTACCACAACCATTACCACAACTACCAGCTACCACAACTTCCACAACCATCACCGCAACTACAACCATCACCACAACTACAACAACCATCACCACAACTACCACAACCATCACCACAACTACCAACTACCATCACCACAACTATCACAACCATCACCACAACAACCATCACCACAACTACCACAACCATCACCACAACTATCACAACCATCACCACAACTACCAGCTACCACAACTATCACAACCATCACCACAACTACCAGCTACCACAACTATCACAACCATCACTACAGCTACCACAACCATCATCACAACTACAACCATCACCACAACTATCACCACAACTACTACAACCATCACCACAACTATCACAACCATCACAACTACCAACTACCACAACTACCACAACCATCACCACAACTACCACAACCATCACCACAACTACCAACTACCACCACCACAACTATCACAACCATCACCACAACAACCATCACCACAACTACCACAACCATCACCACAACTATCACAACCATCACCACAACTACCAGCTACCACAACTATCACAACCATCACCACAACTACCAGCTACCACAACTATCACAACCATCACTACAGCTACCACAACCATCATCACAACTACAACCATCACCACAACTATCACCACAACTACTACAACCATCACCACAACTATCACAACCATCACCACAACTACCAGCTACCACAACTACCACAACCATCACCACAACTACCACAACCACCACAACCATCACCACAACCACAACCACCACCACTACTACAACCATCACCACAACTACTACAACCATCACCACAACTAGCAGCTACCACAACTATCACAACTACCACAACCATCACAACTACCACAACCATCACCACAACTACCACAACCATCATCACTACTAAAACCATCACCACAACTACCACAACCATCACCACAACTACCACAACCATCACAACTACCAAAACCATCACCATAACTACTACAACCATCACCACAACAACCACAACCATCACCACAACTACAACCATCACTACAACTACCACAACCATCACAACTACCACAACTACCATCACAACTACTACAACCATCACCACAACTACCACAACCATCACAACTACCACCATCACAACTATTACAACCATCACCACAACTACCACAACCATCACCACAACTACCACAACCATCACCACAAGTACCACAACCATCACCACAACTACTACAACCACCACAACCATCACCACAACTACCACCATCATCACAACTATTACAACCATCATCACAACTACCAACTACCACCACCACAACTATCACAACCATCACCACAACTACCAACTACCACCACAACTATCACAACCATCACCACAACTACCAACTACCACCACCACAACTATCACAACAACTACCAACTACCACCACCACAACTAGCAGCTACCACAACTATCACAACCATCACAACAACTACCAACTACCACCACCACAACCATCACAACAACTACCAACTACCACCACCACAACCATCACCAAACTACCAACTACCACAACCATCACCACAACTACCAACTACCACAACCATCACCACAACTACCAACTACCACCACCACCACAACTATCAGCTACCACCACCATCACTACAACTACCAGCTACCACCACCACCCACTATGCTATAAAAATGTGCCAATGTCCAGTTCACAGTGGACCAGTGGTCCAACTAAAAAAAATTCAACAGTGGACCAAGTGGTCCTGCCAACCAGCTCATCAGATCAGTGTACAGTTCATTCCTGCACACACTCGGGGTCTCATAAGATGTGGAAAAGTTTAGAGAAGAGAGAGAGAGTAGAGGGTAGAGATATGGAAGGGGGAGAGAGAGAGAGAGAGAGAGAGAGAGAGAGAGAGAGAAGGCAGTGCCAATGTTATTTAGAGAGCAGCGCCCCCTCCCTCTGCCTCACCCTACACTCACTCTACTCACCTGTCTGCACCCACTGCCTTCAGGAGCTTGCGGGGGTCGAGTCATGGCTCCTGGGTCAACCTCATTCCTCGTCCTATCTACCTAACGATCCTGGGGATCCTTGCATCCTGGAGGATACCTCAAGGACGCTTTCGGAAGGTCGGTGCCCCCTTGGTTGGGTCCCAGACTAGGCCTTCTGGAGAGGTCAAGGACTGATCAACCGGGTTGTTGCTGTTGGACGCACGCACTTCAACTTGTTCCCACTGTTTACTGTTTGTAATACACTGTTAACAGAAGTGTGTGTGTGTGTGTACTCACCTAGTTGTGGTTGCAGGGGTCGAGTCATAGCTCCTGGCCCCGCCTCTTCACTGGCCGCTACTGGGTCACTCTCCCTGCGCCATGAGCTTTATCATACCTCTTCTTAAAGCTATGAATGAATCCTGCCTCCACTACATCACTTCCCAAACTATTCCACTTCCTGACAACTCTGTGACTGAAGAAATACTTCCTAACATACCTGTGATTCATCTGAGTCTTCAACTTCCAACTGTGTCCCCTGTGTGTGTGTGTGTGTGTGTGTGTGTGTGTGTGTGTGTGTGTGTGTGTATTGCCTCTCTCTCTCCCTCTCACACATTCTCTCACTCCCTCCCACCCTCTCTCTCCCTCCCTCCCCTCTCTCTCCCTCCCTCCCCTCTCTCTCCCTCCCTCCCCTCTCTCTCCCTCCCTCCCCTCTCCCTCTCTCTCTCACTCTCTCCCTCTCCCTCCTCTCTCTCCCTCTCCCCTATCATAACATCAATATTCCTTCACTGTGAGTGTAATTAAAACACGAGCAAGATGATAGCTGACACAGGTGTTTAAATACCGTACAGGTAGTGTTCAATGTTCAATAACTGATCTTTAAACACCTGCTAAGTTATGTACAACAACAATCAATTTAGATCTTTATTTTCTTTACTGCTACCTTACCACTACTCTCGGAGCCCGGCCATGGGCCAGGCTCGTCTGGTGCTTGCTTGGTCAACCAGGCTGTTGCTGCTGGAGGCCCGCTGCCCCACATATCCATCACAGCCTGGTTGATCTCTCACCTGGTGAAGATATTTGTCCAGTTTCCTCTTGAAGGCTTCTACACTGGTTCCAGCCGTGTTTCTGATATCTTCTGGTAAGATGTTGAATAGTCTGGGACCCCGGATGTTAATACAGTGCTCCCGTATTGTCCCCACCGCACCCCTGCTCCTCACTGGGTTTATTTTACACTTTCTCCCATATCTCTCACTCCAGTATGTTGTTATGGCAGTGTGCAGATTTGGGACCAGGCCCTCAAGTACTTTCCATGTATATATTATCATGTATCTCTCTCTCCTCCGCTCCAATGAGTACATGTTCAAGACTTGAAGGCGTTCCCAATAATTTAGATGTTTCAATGGCTCAATGTGAGCCGTAAACGATCTCTGGATTTGTTCCAGCTCTGATATTTCTCCTGCCCTGAACGGGGCCGTCAGCACTGAGCAGTATTCTAAGTGAGGGAGCACTAGCGATTTGAATAGTGTCACCATCGGCATTATTTCCCTTGTTTTGAAAGTTCTCAATACCCACCCCGTCATCTTCCTGGCTGTTGTGATCTTTGTCTTGTTATGGTCTTTAAACGAGAGATCAGCAGACATAATTATTCCCAAGTCCTTTACGTGTTCCTTTCGTTCTATGTGGTGACCCTCTTGCGTTTTGTATATAGAGTTCCTTTTGAGTTCTTCATTTTTTCCATACCTAAGCAGCTGAAACTTATCACCACTGATTCCTTGTAGACCATACTAGAACAGTATGGTTACTTATAGACCATACTAGAACTATGATTCCTTGTAGACCATACTAGAACAGTATGGTTACTTATAGACCATACTAGAACTATGATTCCTTGTAGACCATACTAGAACAGTATGGTTACTTATAGACCATACTAGAACTATGATTCCTTGTAGACCATACTAGAACAGTATGGTTACTTGTAGACTATACTAGAACTGTATGATTCCTTGTAGACAATACTAGAACTATATGGTTACTTGTAGACCATACTAGAACTGTATGATTCCTTGTAGACCATACTAGAACTGTATGATTCCTTGCAGACCATACTAGAACTGTATGATTCCTTGCAGACCATACTAGAACTGTATGATTCCTTGTAGACCATACTAGAACTGTATGATTCCTTGTAGACCATACTAGAACTGTATGATTCCTTGTAGACCATACTAGAACTGTATGATTCCTTGTAGACCATACTAGACCTGTATAATTCCTTGTAGACCATACAAGAACTTGGATGATAACTGTATCATTCCTTGCAGAGGATACTAGAACTATTATTCCTTGCAGAGGATACTAGAACTATCATTCCTTGCAGAGGATACTAGAACTATCATTCCTTGCAGAGGATACTAGAACTATCATTCCTTGCAGAGGATACTAGAACTATCATTCCTTGCAGAGGATACTAGAACTATCATTCCTTGCAGAGGATACTAGAACTATCATTCCTTGCAGAGGATACTAGAACTATCATTCCTTGCAGAGGATACTAGAACTATCATTCCTTGCAGAGGATACTAGAACTATCATTCCTTGCAGAGGATACTAGAACTATCATTCCTTGCAGAGGATACTAGAACTATCATTCCTTGCAGAGGATACTAGAACTATCATTCCTTGCAGAGGATACTAGAACTATCATTCCTTGCAGAGGATACTAGAACTATCATTCCTTGCAGAGGATACTAGAACTATCATTCCTTGCAGAGGATACTAGAACTATCATTCCTTGCAGAGGATACTAGAACTATCATTCCTTGCAGAGGATACTAGAACTATCATTCCTTGCAGAGGATACTAGAACTATCATTCCTTGCAGAGGATACTAGAACTATCATTCCTTGCAGAGGATACTAGAACTATCATTCCTTGCAGAGGATACTAGAACTATCATTCCTTGCAGAGGATACTAGAACTATCATTCCTTGCAGAGGATACTAGAACTATCATTCCTTGCAGAGGATACTAGAACTATCATTCCTTGCAGAGGATACTAGAACTATCATTCCTTGCAGAGGATACTAGAACTATCATTCCTTGCAGAGGATACTAGAACTATCATTCCTTGCAGAGGATACTAGAACTATCATTCCTTGCAGAGGATACTAGAACTATCATTCCTTGCAGAGGATACTAGAACTATCATTCCTTGCAGAGGATACTAGAACTATCATTCCTTGCAGAGGATACTAGAACTATCATTCCTTGCAGAGGATACTAGAACTATCATTCCTTGCAGAGGATACTAGAACTATCATTCCTTGCAGAGGATACTAGAACTATCATTCCTTGCAGAGGATACTAGAACTATCATTCCTTGCAGAGGATACTAGAACTATCATTCCTTGCAGAGAGATACTAGAACTATCATTCCTTGCAGAGGATACTAGAACTATCATTCCTTGCAGAGGATACTAGAACTATCATTCCTTGCAGAGGATACTAGAACTATCATTCTTGCAGAGGATACTGAGCAACTGTACAAGTTTCCCATGTACGACACAGTACAACTAGTCTTCCAGTGTGGTCACTGAAACATACAAAGTCTTCCAGTGGGTCACTGACAACAGTACTACAGTCTTCCAGTGGGTCACTGACAACAGTACTCACAAGTCTTCCAGTGGGCACTGACAACAGTACTCACAAAGTCTTCCAGTGGGCCACTGACAACAGTACACACCAAGTCTTCCAGTGGGCCACTGACAACAGTACACACCTAGTCTTCCAGTGGGTCACTGACAACAGTACACAACAAGTCTTCCAGTGGGTCACTGACAACAGTACAAGTCTTCCAGTGGGTCACTGACAACAGTACACACCAAGTCTTCCAGTGGGTCACTGACAACAGTACACACCTAGTCTTCCAGTGGGTCACTGACAACAGTACACACCAAGTCTTCCAGTGGGCCACTGACAACAGTACACACAAGTCTTCCAGTGGGTCACTGACAACAGTACAAGTCTTCCAGTGGGTCACTGACAACAGTACACACCAAGTCTTCCAGTGGGTCACTGACAACAGTACACACCAAGTCTTCCAGTGGGTCACTGACAACAGTACAAGTCTTCCAGTGGGTCACTGACAACAGTACACACCAAGTCTTCCAGTGGGTCACTGACAACAGTACACAACAAGTCTTCCAGTGGGTCACTGACAACAGTACACAACAAGTCTTCCAGTGGGTCACTGACAACAGTACACAACAAGTCTTCCAGTGGGTCACTGACAACAGTACACAACAAGTCTTCCAGTGGGTCACTGACAACAGTACACAACAAGTCTTCCAGTGGGTCACTGACAACAGTACAAGTCTTCCAGTGGGTCACTGACAACAGTACACAACAAGTCTTCCAGTGGGCCACTGACAACAGTACACAACAAGTCTTCCAGTGGGTCACTGACAACAGTACACAACAAGTCTTCCAGTGGGTCACTGACAACAGTACACACCAAGTCTTCCAGTGGGTCACTGACAACAGTACACACCAAGTCTTCCAGTGGGTCACTGACAACAGTACACAACAAGTCTTCCAGTGGGTCACTGACAACAGTACAAGTCTTCCAGTGGGTCACTGACAACAGTACACACCAAGTCTTCCAGTGGGTCACTGACAACAGTACACACCAAGTCTTCCAGTGGGTCACTGACAACAGTACACACAAGTCTTCCAGTGGGTCACTGACAACAGTACACACAAGTCTTCCAGTGGGTCACTGACAACAGTACACAACAAGTCTTCCAGTGGGTCACTGACAACAGTACACAACAAGTCTTCCAGTGGGTCACTGACAACAGTACACAACAAGTCTTCCAGTGGGTCACTGACAACAGTACAAGTCTTCCAGTGGGTCACTGACAACAGTACACAACAAGTCTTCCAGTGGGTCACTGACAACAGTACACACCAAGTCTTCCAGTGGGTCACTGACAACAGTACACAACAAGTCTTCCAGTGGGTCACTGACAACAGTACAAGTCTTCCAGTGGGCCACTGACAACAGTACACAACAAGTCTTCCAGTGGGTCACTGACAACAGTACACACCAAGTCTTCCAGTGGGCCACTGACAACAGTACAAGTCTTCCAGTGGGTCACTGACAACAGTACAAGTCTTCCAGTGGGTCACTGACAACAGTACACAACAAGTCTTCCAGTGGGCCACTGACAACAGTACAAGTCTTCCAGTGGGCCACTGACAACAGTACAAGTCTTCCAGTGGGCCACTGACAACAGTACAAGTCTTCCAGTGGGCCACTGACAACAGTACAAGTCTTCCAGTGGGCCACTGACAACAGTACAAGTCTTCCAGTGGGCCACTGACAACAGTACAAGTCTTCCAGTGGGCCACTGACAACAGTACAAGTCTTCCAGTGGGTCACTGACAACAGTACAAGTCTTCCAGTGGGCCACTGACAACAGTACAAGTCTTCCAGTGGGCCACTGACAACAGTACAAAGTCTTCCAGTGGGCACTGACAACAGTACAAGTCTTCCAGTGGGCCACTGACAACAGTCAAGTCTTCCAGTGGGCCACTGACAACAGTACAAGTCTTCCAGTGGGCCACTGACAACAGTACAAGTCTTCCAGTGGGCCACTGACAACAGTACAAGTCTTCCAGTGGGCCACTGACAACAGTACAAGTCTTCCAGTGGGCCACTGACAACAGTACAAGTCTTCCAGTGGGCCACTGACAACAGTACAAGTCTTCCAGTGGGTCACTGACAACAGTACAAGTCTTCCAGTGGGCCACTGACAACAATATATGTTCAGTGAGGACAAATTCCAATTACTCATCTGTAACTGACAACGAACATAAACATAACTAGTATCATTCAGTAGAGGGGAAGTTCAATGTGCGAGACCTAGGAGTGACAATGTTGGAGGTTCTCACAGTCAAGCATCACAACAATGTTGCCATCACTAACACAAGAACAATGCTAGGCTGGATAACTAGAACATTTAGCCAAGCTGCTGAAGATACTATTTGTTTTTCTAGGCTGTAATACTGATGTCTTTGATAAGTTCCCGGTCCCAGAGCCCAGCCTTGGGTCAGGCTCGTCTGGTGCTGTATACTAACGGCTTCTTAAGACAAGAGAGACTGCAAAGTTAGAACATTCACTGCTAGTATAACCTGAGTCAAGCACCAGAATTACTGGAAACACCTGCACTCCCTAGGACTACTCTTCTTACAGTATTGGCCACTAAAATACATAATCTACAAGTGTAAAACTCTGTAGTGACTGATGTTAAACCTGAACACTGATAATGATTTAAATGAACGTAAGAAAACCATGCAGGGCAAGGTAGGGCCAGGCACTGGTACATCACCTTCAACACAACACCAGCATCACCACAGACTACCAGGCAGGGGCTGGCACTGGTACATCACCTTCAACACAACACCACCACAATCTACCAGGCAGGGGCTGGCACAACACCAACACCACCACAGACTACTAGGCAGGGGCTGGCACTGGTACATCTCCTTCAACACAACACTAGCACCACCACAGACTACCAGGCAGGGGCTGGCACTGGTACATCACCTTCAACACAACACCAGCATCACCACAGACTACCAGGCAGGGGCTGGCACAACACCAGCACCACCACAGACTACCAGGCAGGGGCTGGCACTGGTACATCACCTTCAACACAACACCAGCACCACCACAGACTACCAGGCAGGGGCTGGCACTGGTACATCACCTTCAACACAACACCAACACCACCACAGACTACCAGGCAGGGCTGGCACTGGTACATCACCTTCAACACAACACCAGCACCACCACAGACTACCAGGCAGGGGCTGGCACTGGTACATCACCTTCAACACAACACCAACACCACCACAGACTACCAGGCAGGGCTGGCACTGGTACATCACCTTCAACACAACACCAACACCACCACAGACTACCAGGCAGGGCTGGCACTGGTACATCTCCTTCAACACAACACCAGCACCACCACAGCCTACCAGGCAGGGCTGGCACTGGTACATCACCTTCAACACAACACCAGCACCACCACAGACTACCAGGCAGGGCTGGCCCTGGTACATCACCTTCAACACAACACCAGCACCACCACAGACTACCAGGCAGGGCTGGCACTGGTACATCACCTTCAACACAACACCAGCACCACCACAGACTACCAGGCAGGGCTGGCACTGGTACATCACATTGAACACAACACCAGCACCACCACAGACTACCAGGCAGGGCTGGCACTGGTACATCACCTTTAACACAACACCAGCACCACCACAGACTACCAGGCAGGGCTGGCACTGGTACATCACCTTCAACACAACACCAGCACCACCACAGACTACCAGGCAGGGCTGGCACTGGTACATCACCTTTAACACAACACCAGCACCACCACAGACTACCAGGCAGGGCTGGCACTGGTACATCACCTTTAACACAACACCAGCACCACCACAGACTACCAGGCAGGGCTGGCACTGGTACATCACCTTTAACACAACACCAGCACCACCACAGACTACCAGGCAGGGCTGGCACTGGTACATCACCTTCAACACAAGGATCGATGCCAGTCTTCCAGGCATCATAAACAATCACTTGGGTGTAGATGTGTTCCCAGTGTCGACCTTCAAGAGGCATCCCATGCTGCTCAAGGGCTCCTGATCCAAGAAACTAAAGGCATCGTCCCCTTCCTTGGAACAAACCTGATTGCCAGAGTCAATATTGCAGACACTTCACATTCTTCTTCATTCATGTTGCTGTACCCAGACTCAGGCTTGGTTACAAGTACTTCTGGTAGACTGATGTTGCTGTAGCCAGACTCAGGCTTGGTTACAAGTACTTCTGGTAGACTGATGTTGCTGTACCCAGACTCAGGCTTGGTTACAAGTACTTCTGGTAGTCTGATGTTGCTGTAGCCAGGCTTAGGCTTGGTTACAAGTACTTCTGGTAGCCTGATGTTGCTGTACCCAGACTCAGGCTTGGTTACAAGTACTTCTGGTAGACTGATGTTGCTGTAGCCAGGCTTAGGCTTGGTTACAAGTACTTCTGGTAGTCTGATGTTGCTGTACCCAGACTCAGGCTTGGTTACAAGTACTTCTGGCAGTCTGATGTTGCTGTACCCAGACTCAGGCTTGGCTACAAGTACTTCTGGCAGCCTGATGTTGCTGTACCCAGACTCAGGCTTGGTTACAAGTACTTCTGGCAGTCTGATGTTGCTGTAGCCAGGCTCAGGCTTGGCTACAAGTACTTCTGGCAGTCTGATGTTGCTGTAGCCAGGCTCAGGCTTGGCTACAAGTACTTCTGGTAGTCTGATGTTGCTGTAGCCAGGCTCAGGCTTGGCTACAAGTACTTCTGGTAGTCTGATGTTGCTGTACCCAGACTCAGGCTTGGTTACAAGTACTTCTGGCAGTCTGATGTTGCTGTAGCCAGGCTCAGGCTTGGCTACAAGTACTTCTGGCAGTCTGATGTTGCTGTAGCCAGGCTCAGGCTTGGCTACAAGTACTTCTGGTAGTCTGATGTTGCTGTAGCCAGGCTCAGGCTTGGCTACAAGTACTTCTGGCAGTCTGATGTTGCTGTAGCCAGGCTCAGGCTTGGCTACAAGTACTTCTGGTAGACTGATGTTGCTGTAGCCAGACTTAGGCTTGGTTACAAGTACTTCTGGTAGTCTGATGTTGCTGTACCCAGACTCAGGCTTGGTTACAAGTACTTCTGGTAGTCTGATGTTGCTGTACCCAGACTCAGGCTTGGTTACAAGTACTTCTGGTAGTCTGATGTTGCTGTACCCAGACTCAGGCTTGGTTACAAGTACTTCTGGTAGTCTGATGTTGCTGTAGCCAGGCTTAGGCTTGGTTACAAGTACTTCT
>WNWK01006226.1:10000-70000 GCA_009830355.1 Cherax destructor | reverse complement strand
CAGGTATACTGTCCCAGGGTCACACTACACTGACAGTACCCAGGTATACTGTCCCAGGGTCACACTCTACACTGACAGTACCCAGGTATACTGTCCCAGGGTCACACTACACTCACAGTACCCAGGTATACTGTCCCAGGGTCACACTCTACACTGACAGTACCCAGGTATACTGTCCCAGGGTCACACTCTACACTGACAGTACCCAGGTATACTGTCCCAGGGTCACACACTACACTGACAGTACCCAGGTATACTGTCCCAGGGTCACACTACACTGACAGTACAAAGGCATACTGTCCCAGGGTCACACTCTACACTGACAGTACCCAGGTATACTGTCCTAGGGTCACACTCTACACTGACAGCACCCAGGTATACTGTCCCAGGGTCACACTCTACACTGACAGTACCCAGGTATACTGTCCTAGGGTCACACTCTACACTGACAATACCCAGGTATACTGTCCCAGGGTCACACTCTACACTGACAGTACCCAGGTATACTGTCCTAGGATCACACACTACACAGACTGCCCTACAGTAGACCGGAACCTAACCCGTTTATACAGCAGGTTGGGTTCCGCGCTACTGTAGGGCCCCGCTTACACAGCGCTGTAAAGCGGGGCCCTACCCTCTACCCTCCTCCAAAGTATACTTAATTTCTTTCTCTCTCCTAGCACCTGGTATACTCTAGGAAGGAGCAGGGGGGAAGGAGGGGAGGATAGGGGTGGGGGAGTAGGGGAAGCCTAGCATGCAGACACTCCCTGTCATTATTGCCAGTGCCATCTCGTGCCTAGATGAGTACCACTTCAGGGCCACTGGCTTACTAGCCCCCTAGCACCTCCCAGCACTAGTACCCTTCCTAGGACAGTAATATAGGAATATATCAGTATCAAGGTAGGCCTGCTGGTTCATGCTAGGACTACTGGTCCATGCTAGGACTACTGGTCCTTGTTTGTACTACTGGTCCATGCTAGGACTACTGGTCCATGCTAGGACTACTGGTCCTTGCTTGTATTACTGGTCCATGCTAGGACTACTGGTCCATGCTAGGACTACTGGTCCTTGCTTGTACTACTGGTCCATGCTAGGACTACTGGTCTATGCTTGTACTACTGGTCCATGCTAGGACTACTGGTCCATGCTAGGACTACTGGTCTTTGCTTGTACTACTGGTCCATGCTAGGACTACTGGTCCATGCTTGTACTACTGGTCCATGCTAGGACTACTGGTCCATGCTAGGACTACTGGTCCTTGCTTGTACTACTGGTCCATGCTAGGACTACTGGTCCATGCTAGGACTACTGGTTCATGCTAGGACTACTGGTCCATGCTAGGACTACTGGTCCTTGCTTGTACTACTGGTCCATGCTAGGACTACTGGTCCATGCTAGGACTACTGGTTCATGCTAGGACTACTGGTCCATGCTTGTACTACTGGTCCATGCTAGGACTACTGGTCCATGCTAGGACTACTGGTCCTTGCTTGTACTACTGGTCCATGCTAGGACTACTGGTCCATGCTAGGACTACTGGTTCATGCTAGGACTACTGGTCCATGCTAGGACTACTGGTCCTTGCTTGTACTACTGGTCCATGCTAGGACTACTGGTCCTTGCTTGTACTACTGGTCCATGCTAGGACTACTGGTCCATGTTGCCCCACACATGTTTTAACTTGTAACTCGAGAATGCCTCATGCGATCGGCTTCAAACCTTTGACGTTGCTGTAGAATAACCAGAGAAAGGTCCATGTAACTAGGGACATGTGGAGGTAGCTCCCGGTCCATGTTATTGTGTTTCCTGTTGACTATGACCTTCCAACACTGGTTGACAGTTGAGGTTGACACTAGTGTTACAATAGCAACACTGGTTGACAGTTGAGGTTGACACTAGTGTTACAACAGCAACACTGGTTGACAGGTTGACACTAGTGTTACAACAGCAACACTGGTTGACAGTTGAGGTTGACACTAGTGTTACAATAGCAACACTGGTTGACAGTTGAGGTTGACACTAGTGTTACAACAGCAACACTGGTTGGCAGTTGAGGTTGACACTAGTGTTACAACAGCAACACTGGTTGACAGTTGAGGTTGACACTAGTTACAATAGCAACACTGGTTGACAGTTGAAGTTGACACTAGTGTTACAATAGCAACACTGGTTGACAGTTGAGGTTGACACTAGTGTTACAACAGCAACACTGGTTGACAGTTGAGGTTGACACTAGTGTTACAATAGCAACACTGGTTGACAGTTGAGGTTGACACTAGTGTTACAACAGCAACACTGGTTGACAGTTGAGGTTGACACTAGTGTTACAACAGCAACACTGGTTGACAGTTGAGGTTGACACTAGTGTTACAATAGCAACACTGGTTGACAGTTGAGGTTGACACTAGTGTTACAATAGCAACACTGGTTGACAGTTGAGGTTGACACTAGTGTTACAATAGCAACACTGGTTGACAGTTGAGGTTGACACTAGTGTTACAACAGCAACACTGGTTGACAGTTGAGGTTGACACTAGTGTTACAATAGTAACACTGGTTGACAGTTGAGGTTGACACTAGTGTTACAACAGCAACACTGGTTGACAGGTTGACACTAGTGTTACAACAGCAACACTGGTTGACAGTTGAGGTTGACACTAGTGTGTCAACAGCAACACTGGTTGACAGGTTGACACTAGTGTTACAACAGCAACACTGGTTGACAGGTTGACACTAGTGTTACAACAGCAACACTGGTTTACAGGTTGACACTAGTGTTACAATAGCAACACTGGTTGACAGTTGAGGTTGACACTAGTGTTACAATAGCAACACTGGTTGACAGTTGAGGTTGACACTAGTGTGTCAATAGCAACACTGGTTGACAGTTGAGGTTGAAACTAGTGTGTCAATTTATCAATTGTATTCTTAAAATAATATTTTTTTTGCACTATTGATAATACATCCACATGACACCTAGTTGCTAGTCTTTCAACTCCAGGAGCCCGGCCATGGTCCAGGCTCGTCTGGTGCTAGCCTGGTCAACCAGGTTGTTGCTGCTGGCGGCCCGCTGCCCCACATATCCATCACAGCCAAGTTGATGTTATTTTTTCCAATATCAGTGACAGCAGGTATAAGGTGACTAACACCCATGTACCTACTTACTGCTAGGTGAACGGGCACAGAAGGTATAAGGTGACTAACACCCAGGTACCTACTTACTGCTAGGTGAACGGGCACAGGAGGTATAAGGTGACTAACACCCAGGTACCTACTTACTGCTAGGTGAACAGGCACAGCAGGTATAAGGTGACTAACACCCAGGTACCTACTTACTGGTAGGTGAACATGGACAGCAGGTGTCTTAAGGAAACATGCACAACGTTTCTACCCGTGCCGGGAATCGAACCACGGGCACAGTGTGAGGCGAGTGCGCTACCAACCGAGCCACGGGGTGTATCCCAGAAGACGCAATATTCAAGACCGTCATAGGATCGTCGATTCAGACGAATAACCTGATGCCTGATGGGTTAAGTGGGAAATCAGAAGACTAACCAGAGGCGATCAGATTCACTCACTACTTACCCAACCCTATCTACCTTTCCCCCAAATCTTGATATTTTATCTAACACTGTCCTGCCTCACCCTGCACTGCCTCACCCTGCCCTGCCTCACCCTGCCCTGCCTCACACTAGCACCTTGAACAACGTACCCAACTCATAAAGTCACGAGATGCCACCCACACCCAGTGCCATGCTAGAGAGGGGAGGTGAGAGGTGAAGGGAGGGGAGACGCAGTGGGAGGTGGTGAGATGAGGGGAGACGTAGGGAGGATGGTGAGGGGAGGGGAGACGTAGGAGAGGTGGTGTGAGGAGTGTACACGTAGGGGAAGGTGGTGTTGGGAGGGTACACGTAGGGGAAGGTGGTGTTGGGAGGGTACACGTAGGGGAAGGTGGTGTTGGGAGGGTACACGTAGGGGAAGGTGGTGAGGGGAGAGTACACGTAGGGGAAGGTGGTGAGGGGAGGGTACACGTAGGGGAAGGTGGTGAGGGGAGAGTACACGTAGGGGAAGGTGGTGAGGGGAGGGTACACGTAGGGAAAGTGGTGAGGGGAGGGGAGACGTAAGAGGTGGTGAGACGTAGGGGGGTAAGGAAAAGGGATCAGACGTAGGGGAAGATGTAGAGGTGAGGGAACACGTAGGGAAGATGGAGAAGTTAGGAACACGTAGGGGAAGATGGAGAGGTGAGGGACACGTAGGGGAAGATGGAGAGGTGAGGGAACACGTAGGGAAGATGGAGAGGTGAGGGAACACGTAGGGGAAGATGGAGAAGTTAGGGAACACGTAGGGGAAGATGGAGAGGTGAGGGAACACGTAGGGGAAGATGGAGAGGTGAGGGAACACGTGAGGGAGGAACGTAGGAGAGGTGAGGTGAGGGAACACGTAGGGGAAGATGGAGAGGTGAGGGAACACGTAGGGAAGATGGAGAGGTGAGGGAACACGTAGGGGAAGATGGAGAGGTGAGGGAACACGTAGGGGAAGATGGAGAGGTGAGGGAACACGTAGGGGAAGATGGAGAGGTGAGGGAACACGTAGGGGAAGATGGAGAGGTGAGGGAACACGTAGGGAAGATGGAGAGGTGAGGGAACACGTAGGGGAAGATGGAGAGGTGAGGGAAACGTAGGGGAAGATGGAGAGGTGAGGGAACACGTAGGGGAAGATGGAGAGGTGAGGGAACACGTAGGGAAGATGGAGAGGTGAGGGAACACGTAGGGGAAGATGGAGAGGTGAGGGAACACGTAGGGGAAGATGGAGAGGTGAGGGAACACGTAGGGGAAGATGGAGAGGTGAGGGAACACGTAGGGGAAGATGGAGAGGTGAGGGAACACGTAGGGGAAGATGGAGAGGTGAGGGAACACGTAGGGGAAGATGGAGAGGTGAGGGAACACGTAGGGAAGATGGAGAGGTGAGGGAACACGTAGGGGAAGATGGAGAGGTGAGGGAACACGTAGGGGAAGATGGAGAGGTGAGGGAACACGTAGGGGAAGATGGAGAGGTGAGGGAACACGTCACACAAGGTACGTGTAACATACTTGTAAACATTAGTGTTCTTGAGGTGCGTCAGGGTTGACCTGGTGATCAACTAAGCTGTGATGTTAAGAGTGAGAGTGCGTGTAGCCAACACCAACAACCTGGAGTATCCTGGAGAGGGTTTCGGGGTCAAGGCCCCCGCTACACGGCTACAATCGTCGTCATAGAGGTCAAAACTGCAAACACTTGTTGAAGAGCAAGTTGCGGTGTTCAATCCAGTGCTACTAAAACCACCACATTATTTACATTCATGGGGAGCGCTAAACCCATAGGGATCATGAAGCCCCTGAATGGTGCCGTCAACACTGAGCAATAACGCAAATGAGGGAGCACAAGCGATATAAAAAGTCTTAACAGTGGCACTAATGCCACTGGTGGCACTCTTCAAACCGCTAGTGCTCCCTCATTAAGAATATTGCTCAGTGTTGACGGCCCTGTTCAAGGCAGGAGAAATATCACAGCTGGAACAAATACAGAGATCGTTTACGGCTCACATTGAGTCAGTAAAGCATTTAAATTACTGGGAACACCTTCAAGTCTTGAACATGTACTCACTGGAGCGGAGGAGAGAGAGATACATGATAATATATACCTGGAGAGTACTTGAGGGAGATACATGATAATATATACTTCCATAACAACATACTGGAGTGAGAGATATGGGAGAAAGTGTAAAATAAACCCAGTGAGGAGCAGGGGTGCGGTGGGGACAATACGGGAGCACTGTATCAACATCCGGGGTCCCAGACTATTCAACATCTTACCAGAAGACATCTTTAATTTATATAGAAAGCCCCTAGTTATGCAGAGTATTTCCCGCAACTTTGGTTAATTTTGTCCCCCCAGGATGCCACCCACACTAGTCGACTAACATCCAGGTACCTACTTACTGCTAGGTGAACAGGGACAGCAGGTGTAAGGTGACTAACACCCAGGCACCTACTTACTGCTAGGTGAACAGGGACAGCAGGTGTAAGGTGACTAACACCCAGGTACCTACTTACTGCTAGGTGAACAGGGACAGCAGGTGTAAGGTGACTATCACCCAGGTACCTACTTACTGCTAGGTGAACATGAACAGCAGGTGTCTTGAAGAAACACGTCCTAATATTTCCACTCGTACAGGGGGTCGAACCACTGACCTCAGTGTGTGAGGCGAGTGCGCTACCAACCCAGCAACGGGACACCAGGCAAGAAACAGTAGAGGTGGCAGGACCGTGACCTGCCGTACTAAACTAAATACTGTTTTGTCCACTACGGAACTGGGGATGTAGTTGATCAACTAGACACGTGTACAACACTCGGGGTTGCACAACCACTGTGTAAACACTGCCTACAACAACAGACCCCTGGCTGTCTTCAAGAGAGAGCTGGACAGGCCCCTAAAGTCAGTAACTGACCAGCTGGGCTGTGGTTCGTACGTTGGACTACGTACGGCCAGTAGTAACAGCCTAGTTGAAAAGTAGGGGCGCCATTAGTAAACTAAGAGAAAATACAATAAGTGTCCGGGGCCCAAGACTGTTCAACAGCCTCCCACCAGCCGTAAGGGGAATTACCAATTGACCCCTGGTTGTCTTCAAGAGGGAGCTGGACATATACCTAAAGTCAGTAACTGACCAGCTGGGCTGTGGTTCGTACGTTGAACTACGTGCGGCCAGCAGTAACAGCCTGGTTGACCAGGCCCTAATCCACCGGGAGGCCTGGTCATGGACCGGACCGCGGGGGCGTCGATCCCCGGAATACCCTCCAGGTAGGTAGACCACTGTAGTGACCTCTTCAATGGACGGCCACTACTGAGTTCCCCTGTCTCCTAATGTCAGGAGACAGGGGAACTGACGTGACCCTTCAAGAACAAATCTTAATATCTACATGCACACAAAAGTACACATGTGTACGCATGTTCCTGCTGCTTGTACATACATACGTATACATGTGTGCTTGTATATATAACCAGAAGAAGGTACACACGCTGCCAGAGGTTACTGACACTAGGCCAAATTAACCCTGCCACCCCCTCCCTGCCACCCCCACCCTGCCACCCATGACACATCCATTCCTCTCCCTCCCTACGAACCCCATTCCCCATGACACAACCATTCCGAGTCTTCATAACCCACCCATGTCCATCTTCCATAAACCACCCCATTCACCCATCCCCCATAACCCCCATCATCTCCTTCCGTAAACCTCCCCATTCACCCCACTCCCCCATAACCCCCATCATCTCCCTTCAGTAAACCTCCCCATTCACCCCACTCACCCATAATCTTAACTTCAACCATTTCCCTGTTTGACTTCTAAGATCCTCAGTAAGAACCTCAGTAAGAACCTCAGTAAGAACCTCAGTAAGATCCTCAGTAAGATCCTCAGTAAGAACCTCAGTAAGAACCTCAGTAAGATCCTCAGTAAGAACCTCAGTAAGAACCTCAGTAAGATCCTCAGTAAGAACCTCAGTAAGAACCTCAGTAAGAACCTCAGTAAGATCCTCAGTAAGATCCTCAGTAAGATCCTCAGTAAGAACCTCAGTAAGAACCTCAGTAAGAATCCTCAGTAAGATCCTCAGTAAGAACCTCAGTAAGACCTCAGTAAGAACCTCAGTAAGATCCTCAGTAAGATCCTCAGTAAGAACCTCAGTAAGATCCTCAGTAAGAACCTCAGTAAGAACCTCAGTAAGATCCTCAGTAAGATCCTCAGTAAGATCCTCAGTAAGAACCTCAGTAAGAACCTCAGTAAGAACCTCAGTAAGATCCTCAGTAAGATCCTCAGTAAGATCCTCAGTAAGAACCTCAGTAAGAACCTCAGTAAGATCCTCAGTAAGAACCTCAGTAAGATCCTCAGTAAGATCCTCAGTAAGAACCTCAGTAAGATCCTCAGTAAGATCCTCAGTAAGATCCTCAGTAAGAACCTCAGTAAGAACCTCAGTAAGATCCTCAGTAAGAACCTCAGTAAGAACCTCAGTAAGATCCTCAGTAAGAATCCTCAGTAAGACCTCAGTAAACCTCAGTAAGAATCCTCAGTAAGAACCTCAGTAAGATCCTCAGTAAGATCCTCAGTAAGAACCTCAGTAAGAACCTCAGTAAGACCTCAGTAAGATCCTCAGTAAGAACCTCAGTAAGAACCTCAGTAAGAACCTCAGTAAGAACCTCAGTAAGAACCTCAGTAAGATCCTTAGACAAGACTAGTAAGAACCTCAGGTAAGTTCTACTGTAACTAATGATAGTGTAGAACACTGTTGGTGTTCTCACTGTGTAACTATGACAGTGTAGCAACACTGCTGGTGTTCTCACTGTGTAACTATGACAGTGTAGCAACACTGCTGGTGTTCTCACTGTGTAACTATGACAGTGTAGCAACACTGCTGGTGTTCTCACTGTGTAACTATGACAGTGTAGCAACACTGCTGGTGTTCTCACTGTGTAACTATGACAGTGTAGCAACACTGCTGGTGTTCTCACTGTGTAACTATGACAGTGTAGCAACACTGCTGGTGTTCTCACTGTGTAACTATGACAGTGTAGCAACACTGCTGGTGTTCTCACTGTGAACTATGACAGTGTAGCAACACTGCTGGTGTTCTCACTGTGTAACTATGACAGTGTAGCAACACTGCTGGTGTTCTCACTGTGTAACTATGACAGTGTAGCAACACTGCTGGTGTTCTCACTGTAACTATGACAGTGTAGCAACACTGCTGGTGTTCTCACTGTGTAACTATGACAGTGTAGCAACACTGCTGGTGTTCTCACTGTGTAACTATGACAGTGTAGCAACACTGCTGGTGTTCTCACTGTGTAACTATGACAGTGTAGCAACACTGCTGGTGTTCTCACTGTGTAACTATGACAGTGTAGCAACACTGCTGGTGTTCTCACTGTGTAACTATGGCAGTGTAGCAACACTGCTGGTGTTCTCACTGTGTAACTATGACAGTGTAGCAACACTGCTGGTGTTCCCACTGTGTAACTATGACAGTGTAGCAACACTACTGGTGTTCTCACTGTGTAACTATGACAGTGTAGCAACACTGCTGGTGTTCCCACTGTGTAACTATGACAGTGTAGCAACACTGCTGGTGTTCCCACTGTGTAACTATGGCAGTGTAGCAACACTGCTGGTGTTCTCACTGTGTAACTATGACAGTGTAGCAACACTGCTGGTGTTCTCACTGTGTAACTATGACAGTGTAGCAACACTGCTGGTGTTCCCACTGTGTAACTATCACAGTGTAGCAACACACTGCTGGTGCTCTCACTATCATAGTGTATACATAGTGTACATCCTTACGCATCCAGGGATGGTCTTGAAGAGTCGTGGTTCCTCTACACTTATTGAGTTCCTCTCAGTGTACTAATCACTCCAATGCTTATCATTGGAAATATCTAGCAACGTCCGCCAAGCCTCGTGCTTTCATATGGAGTGATTTCAGAGTGTAGGTTTGGAGCCACTCCCTCCTGTATCTTCCAGGTGTAGATTATGATGTATCTTTCTTGCCAACGTTCTAAGGAGTACAGTTCTAGGGACTTCCCAGCAATTTATGGCTTTGAGTTCCTACGAACTGTGAAGGTTCTCTGTACATTCTCCAGGGCAGCAATTTCACTTGCTTTGAAGGGGTCGTTAGTACACAGCAATATTCCAGCCTAGAAAGAACGAGTGACCTGGAAAGTGTCATCGTTGACAAAGAATTAGACATGTGGAACATCTGGGTATCTGCTTTGTAGACGTTTAGGCATCCAGTGGCTTTATCAAGTGATAAAGCCACTGATGAATACCATTCATGTACATCCATCTAATAATTTTCTTCCCTGGTTGTGAGATTTTCTGACATCATCACTCCCAGGTCTCTCACATTAAACTTCCAGTCCAGTGAATTATCATAGCTTGTCACACACACTGAGCTCGTTTTTTATTTCCTCAAATTTACCACAACATAGCAACTGGAATTTGTCCTCACTAAACATCATATTGTTGTCAGTGGCCCACTGGAAGACTTTTTGTGTACTGTTGTCAGTGGCCCACTGGAAGACTTGGTGTGTACTGTTGTCAGTGGCCCACTGGAAGACTTGTACTGTTGTCAGTGACCCACTGGAAGACTTTGTGAGTACTGTTGTCAGTGGCCCACTGGAAGACTTTGTGAGTACTGTTGTCAGTGGCCCACTGGAAGACTTTGTGAGTACTGTTGTCAGTGACCCACTGGAAGACTTAGTTTATACCACCTGGAACGTTTGCTGTGTCTTACATGGATGAAACTCGTACAAGTGCTAGTATCCTCTGCAAGGAATGATAGTTCTAGTATCCTCTGCAAGGAATGATAGTTCTAGTATCCTCTGCAAGGAATGATAGTTCTAGTATCCTCTGCAAGGAATGATAGTTCTAGTATCCTCTGCAAGGAATGATAGTTCTAGTATCCTCTGCAAGGAATGATAGTTCTAGTATCCTCTGCAAGGAATGATAGTTCTAGTATCCTCTGCAAGGAATGATAGTTCTAGTATCCTCTGCAAGGAATGATAGTTCTAGTATCCTCTGCAAGGAATGATAGTTCTAGTATCCTCTGCAAGGAATGATAGTTCTAGTATCCTCTGCAAGGAATGATAGTTCTAGTATCCTCTGCAAGGAATGATAGTTCTAGTATCCTCTGCAAGGAATGATAGTTCTAGTATTCTCTGCAAGGAATAATAGTTCTAGTATCCTCTGCAAGGAATGATAGTTCTAGTATCCTCTGCAAGGAATGATAGTTCTAGTATCCTCTGCAAGGAATGATAGTTCTAGTATCCTCTGCAAGGAATGATAGTTCTAGTATCCTCTGCAAGGAATGATAGTTCTAGTATTCTCTGCAAGGAATAATAGTTCTAGTATCCTCTGCAAGGAATAATAGTTCTAGTATCCTCTGCAAGGAATGATAGTTCTAGTATTCTCTGCAAGGAATAATAGTTCTAGTATCCTCTGCAAGGAATGATAGTTCTAGTATCCTCTGCAAGGAATGATAGTTCTAGTATTCTCTGCAAGGAATAATAGTTCTAGTATCCTCTGCAAGGAATGATAGTTCTAGTATTCTCTGCAAGGAATAATAGTTCTAGTATCCTCTGCAAGGAATAATAGTTCTAGTATCCTCTGCAAGGAATAATAGTTCTAGTATCCTCTGCAAGGAATGATACAGTGCTATGATTTATGTCTATGTGTTGGATATGAGAACGAAAGAGATGTGGGGCAAGTACTGTGCCTTGGGGACACAATGGGGCGAGTACTGTGCCCTGGGGGACACAACTTTCCACTGCAGCAGCCCCTGACCTCACTCTGTTAACTGCTACTCCGGGTTCTATTTGTCAGCAAGTTAAAAATCCATCTGCCAACCTTCGTCGTTATTTCTTTCGTAGGTATTTTGTGAGCAGTTACCCCATGGTTGCACTTGTCAAAGACTTTTGCAAAGTCAGCCTATACTACATTTCCATTTTGTCTGTCTACAAATACCCCCAAGACCATGTCCGAAAGGTCCATCTCCATTTTGTGTGTCTTCAAATACATCCAAGACCATGTCCGAAAGGTCCATCTCAATTTTGTGTGTCTTCAAATACATCCAAGACCATGTCCGAAAGGTCCATCTCAATTTTGTTTGTCTACAAATACCCCCAAGACCATGTCCGAAAGGTCCATCTCAATTTTGTGTGTCTTCAAATACATCCAAGACCATGTCCGAAAGGTCCATCTCCATTTTGTGTGTCTACAAATACCCCCAAGACCATGTCCGAAAGGTCCATCTCCATTTTGTGTGTCTACAAATACCCCCAAGACCATGTCCGAAAGGTCCATCTCCATTTTGTGTGTCTTCAAATCATCCAAGACCATGTCCGAAAGGTCCATCTCAATTTGTGTGCTTCAAATACATCCAAGACCATGTCCGAAAGGTCCATCTCAATTTTGTGTGTCTTCAAATCCATCCAAGACCATGTCGAAAGGTCCATCTCAATTTGTGTGTCTTCAAATACATCAAGACCATGTCCGAAAGGTCCATCTCAATTTTGTTTGTCTACAAATACCCCAAGACCATGTCCGAAAGGTCCATCTCAATTTTGTGTGTCTTCAAATACATCCAAGACCATGTCCGAAAGGTCCATCTCCATTTTGTGTGTCTACAAATACCCCCAAGACCATGTCCGAAAGGTCCATCTCCATTTTGTGTGTCTACAAATACCCCCAAGACCATGTCCGAAAGGTCCATCTCCATTTTGTGTGTCTTCAAATACATCCAAGACCATGTCCGAAAGGTCCATCTCAATTTTGTGTGTCTTCAAATACATCCAAGACCATGTCCGAAAGGTCCATCTCAATTTTGTGTCTTCAAATCCATCCAAGACCATGTCCGAAAGGTCGATTCAGTAAGTGAGAGAGGCAGAGGTGACCTGTTTTAAAGCCACGTTGACCTGGGTTATGCAACTGCTGTGTTTCCATATGACTAATAATCTTGCT
Source organism: Cherax destructor (assembly GCA_009830355.1). Lineage (NCBI taxonomy): Eukaryota > Metazoa > Arthropoda > Malacostraca > Decapoda > Parastacidae > Cherax > Cherax destructor. The sequence goes on along the minus strand of WNWK01006226.1, from coordinate 57,451 downwards.
TCATAAGCCCCTTTCAATGGGGTTAATAATGCTGGAGGTCACGACGGTGAATCAACACAAAGTCGCTAAACACGTAGGGGTAACTCAGTACACTTTGTATAAGTGTACACAACAGCCATTCCACATGTAAGAGTGTACACACTTACCAACACTACAGTCACCAACACTACAGTCACCAACACAAGTCACCAACACTACACAGTAACACTACACTCACCAACACTACACAGTAACACTACACTCACCAACACTACACAGTAACACTACACTCACCAACACTACACTCACCAACACTACACAGTCACCAACACTACACAGTAACACTACACTCACCAACACTACACAGTAACACTACACTCACCAACACTACACAGTCACCAACACTACACAGTAACACTACACAGTAACACTACACTCACCAACACTACGCAGTAACACTACACTCACCAACACCAACACTACACAGTTACCAACACTACACAGTCACCAACACTACGCAGTAACACTACACTCACCAACACTACACAGTAACACTACACTCACCAACACTACACAGTAACACTACACTCACCAACACTACACAGTAACACTACACTCACCAACACTACACAGTAACACTACACTCACCAACACGACACTCACCAACACTACGCAGTAACACTACACTCACCAACACTACACACTAACACTATACTCACCAACACTACACAGTAACACTAGACTCACCAACACTACACAGTAACACTACACTCACCAACACTACGCAGTAACACTACACTCACCAACACTACACAGTAACACTACACTCACCAACACTACACAGTAACACTACTCTCACCAACACTACACAGTAACACTACACTCACCAACACTACACAGTAACACTACTCTCACCAACACTACACAGTAACACTACACTCACCAACATTACACAGTAGCACTACACTCACCAACACTACACAGTAACACTACACCCACCAACACTACACAGTAACACTACACCCACCAACACTACACAGTAACACTCACATTAACACTACACTCACCAACACTCACAGTAACACTACTCACCAACACTACACAGTAACACTACTCTCACCAACACTACACAGTAACACTACACTCACCAACACTACACAGTAACACTACACTCACCAACATTACACAGTAGCACTACACTCACCAACACTACACAGTAACACTACACCCACCAACACTACACAGTAACACTACACCCACCAACACTACACAGTAACACTACACCCACCAACACTACACAGTAACACTACACATTAACACTACACTCACCAACACTACACAGTAACACTACACTCACCAACACTACACATTAACACTACACTCACCAACACTACACAGTAACACTACACTCACCAACACTACACAGTAACACTACACTCACCAACACTACACAGTAACACTACACACTCACCAACACTACACAGTAACACTACACTCACCAACACTACACAGTAACACTACACTCACCAACACTACACAGTAACACTACACTCACCAACGCACACAGTAACACTACACTCACCAACACTACACAGTAACACTACACTCACCAACACTACACAGTAACACTACACTCACCAACACTACACAGTAACACTACACTCACCAACACTACACAGTAACACTACACTCACCAACACTACACAGTAACACTACACTCACCAACACTACACAGTAACACTACACTCACCAACACTACACAGTAACACTACACTCACCAACACTACACAGTAACACTACACTCACCAACACTACACAGTAACACTACACTAACACCTAACACTACACAGTAACACTACACTCACCAACACTACACAGTAACACTACACTCACCAACACTACACAGTAACACTACACTCACCAACACTACACAGTAACACTACACTCACCAACACTACACAGTAACAGTGGCACCAACTCTCCCTACCTGGAAAGAAACATGATTTAGGTTAGTCACTAAATTCTATATAAACAAAACACCAGATTATTATTATTGTTATATTATAATTGTTATAATAATTATAATTATTATTGTTACTATCATTATTATAATTATCATTATTTTTATAATAATTATAATTATCCTTATTATTACTTGTTTATGCAGTTTGACCTTAAATAAAATCATTGTTTGTGGTCAAATAGGCTGTGATGGATATGTGGGAAGCCAGCAACAACAGCCTGCTTGACCACGCACTCGGGGGGAGGCCTGGCTCGGTGCCCGGGACCCAGGGACTAGGCAAAACTCCCGAAACAGGTCACAGGTAAATCACAGGTGATATTATTGGCCACGGAAAACAAGCGTGTTGACCCACGGGTTTCGAGAGTTTGCCTGGTCAACCAGGCTGTTGCTGCTGGTTGATCCGGCACGCTAAGAAGAGTCACTGGAACAATACACAAATAACCCGCTCTTATGAGAGGACTCTTATTAACGATGTTTCTCCCCATCTTGAACCACTGACAGTGAAGCAAGAAGGGCACGCCAGAATATATATAAGATATTATTCGGGGGAAGAAGGGAGTGGTTGTAGTGGTGGTGGTAGTGTTGGTCTCTGTGAGAGCTACAAACATTACATTGTTAACACAGTCTTTAATATAGTCTCTGTGAGAGCTACAAACATTACATTGTTAACACAGTCTTTAACATAGTCTCTGTGAGAGCTACAAACATTACATTGTTAACATAGTCTTTAACATAGTCTCTGTGAGAGCTACAAACATTACATTGTTAACACAGTCTTTAACATAGTCTCTGTGAGAGCTACAAACATTACACTGTCAACATAGTCTCTGTGAGAGCTACAAACATTACACTGTTAACATAGTCTCTGTGAGAGCTACAAACATTACACTGTTAACATAGTCTCTGTGAGAGCTACAAACATTACACTGTCAACATAGTCTCTGTGAGAGCTACAAACATTACACTGTCAACATAGTCTCTGTGAGAGCTACAAACATTACACTGTCAACATAGTCTCTGTGAGAGCTACAAACATTACACTGACTGGATGAAGAGTTGAATAATCAAGAGTATTATGTTTATTGTTGTTCCAAGTTGTAAAACCTTGTATATTTACAAACAAATGATACAACAATATTTGTTATGTTTGTCTCTGTTTCCTCAGACCTTCTTTTGTACTCCCCAGTGTCATCTCTCTCCCCACCCTCCCCTCCCTTCATCACAAACACACACACACACACACACACACAAAACTAAACACACACACATGCCAAAGCATAAAACAACTAAACAAACAAGCAAAAAAACCACACCACTCTTTAATGTCAACGAACCTAATTACAAGCTCACACACACACACACGTACACACGCACACGTACACACACACAAAACGAGAGCTAAAACATTAAAAAAAAGAGGCATTTATGAATTAAAGGGTCATAAGAAGACCCGGGAAACAAAGTCCCTCCTGTCACACCATGTCACCGAGGTCTGTACAGGCACCTCGGTTCATGTCCTGTCACATCATGTCACCGAGGTCTGTACAGACACCTCGGTTCATATCCTGTCACATCATGTCACCGAGGTCTGTACAGGCACCTCGGTTCATGTCCTGTCACATCATGTCACCGAGGTCTGTACAGGCACCTCGGTTCATGTCCTGTCACATCATGTCACCGAGGTCTGTACAGGCACCTCGGTTCATGTCCTGTCACATCATGTCACCGAGGTGTGTACAGACACCTCGGTTCATGTCAGGACAATACTGACCTTACTGGGACAGTTTTCCACTCTGTCTAGAGCATTATCAACTCAGTAAATCTGACTTGATTAAGCTCTACAGAGTGAAACAAAGCTCTACAGAGTGAAACATAAAGCTCTACAGAGTTAAACATAACTTGATAAAGCTCTACAGAGTGAAACATAAAGCTCTATAGTGAAACATAAAGCTCTACAGATTTAAACATAAAGCTCTACAGATTTAAACATAAAGCTCTACAGAGTTAAACATAAAGCTCTACAGAGTTAAACATTACTTGATAAAGCTCTACAGAGTGAAACATAAAGCTCTACAGATTGAAACATAAGCTCTACAGAGTGAAACAAAGCTCTACAGAGTGAAACATAAAGCTCTACAGAGTGAAACATAAAGCTCTACAGAGTGAAACATAAAGCTCTACAGAGTGAAACATAAAGCTCTACAGAGTGAAACATAAAGCTCTACACACATTCTTGGAAGGCAAGGGCATAAAGCTGCATGATATACATATACATGTATGTTAGCAGCTGTCGTATACATCCCGTCTATGTGTTCGCTATATATGGTGCAGCAAGAGCCTAGTTGAACAGACATTCAACAGGTGATCCTGGCCTCAGGGAGAGCAGTCAGGAATGACAAAAACTCAACAGCAACAGCAGCAACAACAGTGACAAGAGCAGCAGTAGTGGTGGAGGACTGCAGCCAGAACAGCCTGGGGTGAGAGAGAAGAGAAGAGAGAGAGAGAGAGAGAGAGAGAGAGAGAGAGAGCAGAGGTGCCTACATGTCAGGTGTGGGTCAGCAAGGTTGAAGGTTGCACTGACAACCCGTTACTCTGCCCACACACCTGTCTCCACAGTCACACCTGCCTCCATACCCACAACTGCCTCCACACACCCACACATGCCTCCCTACCCACACCTGCCTCCATACACCCACACCTGCCTCCATACACCCACACCTGCCTCCACACCCACACCTGCCTCCACACACTCACACCTGCCTCCACACCCACACCTGCCTCCACACACCCACACCTGCCTCCACACCCACACCTGCCTCCACATACCCAAACCTGCCTTCACACACCCAAACCTGCCTTCACACACCCACACCTGTCTCCATACCCACACCTGCCTCCACACACCCACACCTGTCTCCATACCCACACCTGCCTCCATACCCACACCTGCCTCCACACACCCACACCTGTCTCCATACCCACACCTGCCTCCATACCCACACCTGCCTCCACACACCCACACCTGCCTCCACACACCCACACCTGCCTCCACACCCACACCTGCCTCCATACCCACACCTGCCTCCACACACCCACACCTGCCTCCACACACTCACACCTGTCTCCACACACCCACACATGCCTCCACACACCCACACATGCCTCCACCCACACCTGCCTCCACACACTCACACCTGCCTCCACACCCACACCTGCCTCCACACACCCACACCTGCCTTCAGACCTCGCCTCTAAGATAGCAACCCTGACCCCTCACCAGGAAGCCAGTGACATCACCAGATGCTCACCAGGAAGCCAGTGACATCACCAGATGCTCACCAGGAAGTCAGTGACATCACCAGATGCTCACCAGGAAGCCAGTGACATCACCAGATGCTCACCAGGAAGTTAGTGACATCACAGATGCTCACACAGGAACGCCAGTGACATCACGATGCTCACCAGGACAAGTCCCAAAAGGGTGACATCACCAGATGCTCCGACCAGTGAACATCACGAGCTGACATCACCAGATGCTCACCAGGAAGCCAGTGACATCACCGATGCTCACCAGGAAGCCAGTGACATCACCAGATGCTCACCAGGAAGCCAGTGACATCACCAGATGCTCACCAGGAAGCCAGTCATCACCAGATGCCTCCATGCCCAGGAAGCCAGTGACATCACCAGATGCTCACCAGGAAGCCAGTGACATCACCAGATGCTCACCAGGAAGCCAGTGACATCACCAGATGCTCACCAGAAGTAGTGACATCACTAGATGCTCACCAGGAAGCCAGTGACATCACCAGATGCTCACCAGGAAGCCAGTGACATCACTCAGATGCTCACCAGGAAGCCAGTGACAACACCAGATGCTCACCAGGAAGTTAGTGACATCACTAGATGCTCACCAGGAAGCCAGTGACATCACCAGATGCTCACCAGGAAGCCAGTGACATCACCAGATGCTCACCAGGAAGTCAGTGACATCACCAGATGCTCACCAGGAAGTCAGTGACATCACCAGATGCTCACCAGGAAGCCAGTGACATCACCAGATGCTCACCAGGAAGTTAGTGACATCACTAGATGCTCACCAGGAAGCCAGTGACATCACCAGATGCTCACCAGGAAGCCAGTGACAACACCAGATGCTCACCAGGAAGTTAGTGACATCACTAGATGCTCACCAGGAAGCCAGTGACATCAGATGCTCACCAGGAAGCCAGTGACATCACCAGATGCTCACCAGGAAGCCAGTGACATCACCAGATGCTCACCAGGAAGCCAGTGACATCACCAGATGCTCACCAGGAAGTTAGTGACATCACTAGATGCTCACCAGGAAGCCAGTGACATCACCAGATGCTCACCAGGAAGCCAGTGACATCACCAGATGCTCACCAGGAAGCCAGTGACATCACCAGATGCTCACCAGGAAGTTAGTGACATCACTAGATGCTCACCAGGAAGCCAGTGACATCACCAGATGCTCACCAGGAAGCCAGTGACATCACCAGATGCTCACCAGGAAGTCAGTGACATCACCAGATGCTCACCAGGAAGTCAGTGACATCACCAGATGCTCACCAGGAAGCCAGTGACATCACCAGATGCTCACCAGGAAGTTAGTGACATCACTAGATGCTCACCAGGAAGCCAGTGACATCACCAGATGCTCACCAGGAAGCCAGTGACATCACCAGATGCTCACCAGGAAGTTAGTGACATCACTAAATGCTCACCAGGAAGCCAGTGACATCAGATGCTCACAGGAAGCCAGTGACATCACCAGATGCTCACCAGGAAGTTAGTGACATCACTAGATGCTCACCAGGAAGCCAGTGACATCACCAGATGCTCACCAGGAAGCCAGTGACATCACCAGATGCTCACCAGGAAGTTAGTGACATCACTAGATGCTCACCAGGAAGCCAGTGACATCAGATGCTCACCAGGAAGCCAGTGACATCACCATAACGGCACAATTCAGAGATCATGACAAAGACTGTCAGGTGAAGGAGAGAATATGGGAAGAGGAACCCAACATGACAGCAACTACAGAGACAAACCTTACATGCAGTTTTCCCAGAATGATTGCACACAATGAGCGGGGAAAACTGTAAGCAAGGGCAGGGAGGAGTTGAACAAGTGATCGCAGGTGGGAAGAGTGACGAAGATAACCTGAGAAGGGGAGAGGTGAGATAAAATAGCAGGGATAAGGAAGAAAGAAGACTTTGCATAAAATCATAACGCATGTAATAATAATAATAATATATAATATAATAATAATTATTATTATTATTATTATTATAATTTTTCTCTCATTTCATAGGTTGAAGCCAAACTTCGTGTTGGCCTCTGTTATTGGCCCAGTGTTCTCTCACCGGAAAGTTTTGAATCACGGATGCTGACACAGTGTTCTCTTACTATACCGATGGCGCCCCTGCTTTTTGCTCGATCTATTTTCTCACCACTCACTCCAGTACGTCGTTAAGGTAATGTGAAGACTGGGGGACCTGGCCCTCAACTATATATTATCAGGTATCTCTCTCTCTTCGCTCCAGAGAGTATATCCAAACCTTCATTTCAGACAATAAACTTTGTGTATATATTTTCCAGCTATAATTACTATCCTGGGTGGAACGGAACTGTCAACAAGGAACAGTATTGTAGAGCCTAAGTGATTACAATACCCACACCATTGGCATTATCTTGACGATTTAGCGTCAAGATAAATAATGCCACTGGTGGCACTCTTCAAACCGCTAGTGCTCCCTCATTAAGAATATTGCTCAGTGTTGACGGCCCTGTTCAAGGCAGGAGAAATATCACAGCTGGAACAAATACAGAGATCGTTTACGGCTCACATTGAGTCAGTAAAGCATTTAAATTACTGGGAACACCTTCAAGTCTTGAACATGTACTCACTGGAGCGGAGGAGAGAGAGATACATGATAATATATACCTGGAGAGTACTTGAGGGAGATACATGATAATATATACTTCCATAACAACATACTGGAGTGAGAGATATGGGAGAAAGTGTAAAATAAACCCAGTGAGGAGCAGGGGTGCGGTGGCCACAATAAGGGAGCACTGTATCAACATCCGGGGTCCCAGACTATTCAACATCTTACCAGAAGATATCAGAAACACTGCTGGAACAAGTGTAGAAACCTTCAAGAGGAAACTGGATAAGTATCTTCACCAGGTGCCAGAGCAACCAGGCTGTGACGGATATGTGGGGCAGCGGGCCTCCAGCAGCAACAACCTGGTTGACCAGGCAAGCACCAGACGAGCCTGGCCCATGGCCGAACTCCGGGGGTAGTGAAACTCTCGAAACTCTTCAAAAAAGTGTATCAAAGGTGTACTGAAAATTCTCTTTGTTCACTCTGTCATGTTCTCTGGCCTTTGCGATGCCTCACTGTCTTCTCTAAGTCATAGGTCATCTCACAGGTTTTTTACCTGTCTTTTACATGTTCCTGTTGTTCTATTAGACGTTGTGGTGGAGTGTGGGACATGGGTGATGATGGGGAGAGTATCTGAGGACTGGGCTCTACTGTGGTGGAGTGTGGGACATGGGTGATGATGGGGAGAGTATCTGAGGCCTGGGCTCTACTGTGGTGGAGTGTGGGACATGGGTGATGATGGGGAGAGTATCTGAGGACTGGGCTCTACTGTGGTGGAGTGTGGGACATGGGTGATGATGGGGAGAGTATCTGAGGACTGGGCTCTCCTGTGGTGGAGTGTGGGACATGGGTGATGATGGGGAGAGTATCTGAGGCCTGGACTCTACTGTGGTGGAGTGTGGGACATGGGTGATGATGGGGAGAGTATCTGAGGCCTGGGCTCTCCTGTGGTGGAGTGTGGGACATGGGTGATGATGGGGAGAGTATCTGAGGCCTGGACTCTACTGTGGTGGAGTGTGGGACATGGGTGATGATGGGGAGAGTATCTGAGGCCTGGACTCTACTGTGGTGGAGTGTGGACATGGGTGATGATGGGGAGAGTATCTGAGGCCTGGACTCTACTGTGGTGGAGTGTGGGACATGGGTGATGATGGGGAGAGTATCTGAGGCCTGGGCTCTCCTGTGGTGGAGTGTGGGACATGGGTGATGATGGGGAGAGTATCTGAGGCCTGGACTCTACTGTGGTGGAGTGTGGGACATGGGTGATGATGGGGAGAGTATCTGAGGCCTGGGCTCTCCTGTGGTGGAGTGTGGGACATGGGTGATGATGGGGAGAGTATCTGAGGCCTGGACTCTACTGTGGTGGAGTGTGGGACATGGGTGATGATGGGGAGAGTATCTGAGGCCTGGACTCTACTGTGGTGGAGTGTGGGACATGGGTGATGATGGGGAGAGTATCTGAGGCCTGGACTCTACTGTGGTGGAGTGTGGGACATGGGTGATGATGGGTGATGATGGGGGAGGTGGGTGATGGTGGGGGGAAGGGGTAGAATAAAGTAGTTAGCCTTGTGGGCCCTACAAGTACACCACCCACACCCCTCCTCGTCCTCATCTGCCTCCTCCTCCTCATCTGCCTCCTCCTCCTCCTCATCTGCCTCCTCCTCCTCATCTGCCTCCTCCTCCTCCTCATCTGCCTCCTCCTCCTCCTCATCTACCACCTCCTCCTCCTCCTCCCTACCTCCTCCTCCTCCTCCTAATCTACCACCTCATCTACCTCCTCCTCATCCTCATCTACCACCTCATCTACCTCCTCCTCATCCTCATCTACCTCCTCCTCATCCTCATCTACCTCCTCCTCCTCCTCATCTACCTCCTCCTCATCTACCTCCTCCTCATCCTCATCTACCTCCTCCTCCTCATCTACCTCATCATCATCTATCTCCTCCTCCTCCTCATCTACCTCCTCCTCATCTAAAGCTTATAATCAGGAATGAACAGCGCCTAGCTAGGTACGAACACCTATTTATGTGCCATCACCTAGCTAGGTACGAACAACACCTATTTATGTACCATCACCTAGCTAGGTAGGAACTACTCCTAGCTAAGAAAGAAATGCACCTAGCTAAGTACGAACACCTATTTATGTACCATCACCTAGCTAGGTACGAACAACATCTAATAATGTACCATGACCTAGCTAGGTACGAACTACTACTAGCTAAGAAAGAACATCACCTAGATAGGTACGAACAACACCTATTTATGTACCATCACCTAGGTAGGTACGAACACCTATTTATGTACCATCACCTAGGTAGGTACGAACAACACCTATTTATGTACCATCACCTAGGTAGGTACGAACACTTAATAATGTACCATCACCTAGGTAGGTACGAACAACACCTATTTATGTACCATCACCTAGCTAGGTACGAACACTTAATAATGTACCATCACCTAGCTAGGTACGAACAACACCTATTTATATACCATCACTTAGCTAGGTACGAACAACACCTATTTATGTACCATCACCTAGCTAGGTACGAACACCTAATAATGTACCATAACCTAGCTAGGTACGAACTATTACTAGCTAAGAAGGAACAGCACCTAGCTAGCTGTGAAGAACACCTATATAGGTATGAAAACATCTAGCTAGGTATGAACTGCTAGCTAGGTATGAACACCTACCTACGTACGAACACCTACCTAGGTATGAACAACACCTAGCTAGGTGGAATGTATAATATGGTACCAACTGAACTGTGTGTGATTAGTTTTGCAGATACCTAACCTCGCAACCCACCCTCGCCCTGCCCCTCCCCAGCACCTCCTCCCTTTCTCTCTCTCTCTCTCTCTCCCTTGTCCAGCACTTGTCCAACACATCACACACGTGTCCAACACATCACACACGTGTCCAACACATCACACACGTGTCCAACACATCACACACGTGTCCAACACATCACACACGTGTCCACACATCACACACGTGTCCAACACAGCACACACGTGTCCAACACATCACACACGTGTCCACACATCACACACGTGTCCACACATCACTCAAGTGTCCAACACATCACACACGTGTTCACACATCACACACGTGTCCACACATCACACACGTGTCCAACACATCACATATGTTGGTCCAGGAATAACGTAGGAGCACACTGCTGGCAATTATACTAAATATAAAAATCTTGCCCAATAACACACACATAGCTGTGTGCGAGAGCTGTTCCATAAAGTTTGTAATCTATCGTCTCACAGATTTTTATGATATGGGAAGTTAGGTCTGTAATTTTTAGCTGGTGCTCTACTGCCTCCCTACACGAAGCACCTACTGAAGCTGGGCAAAATAGGATGAGCACCTACTGACTGTACTCTCCCATGATTCATTAATCAATTTTAATGTGTTATGGAAAACATTAAAGTGAAGTCGAACACTTGGATTGACCGCCACAAAGTGAAGTCGAACACTTGGATTGACCGCCACAAAGTGAAGTCGAACACTTGGACTGACCGCCACAATCACCGGATCTAAATATTATGGAACATCTGTGGCGTCAATTGGAACAGCAAGACAGGATTCCCTACACCGTCGTTTTTTGGAAGAGTTAGAGCAGGTTTAGCATGAGGGTTGGCTCAAAATTCCCCTGGATATTTTTCAGATTCTATGTCAATCAACGAACTGACGCTGTGTACTGACGGATGTGTACTGTCAGTTAGTTGGTCTGTGGGAAACAAATCAGCATTCTCCACCGTCTAATTTAGTGGGTTGTTAGAAAGCACTGCTTTGGTAATAGAGTTGTGGATGAGTGGAACAAACTCCTGAGTACCGTCATAGAAGCTAAAACGTTGTGTAGTTTTAAAAATAGGTTAGATAAATACATAAGTGGGTGTGAGTTGGACCTGACTAGCTTGTGCTACTGGGTCAGATGCCGTGCTCCTCCCTTAAGTAAATATGACCTGACCTGACCTGACCAGTAGGCCTGCTGGATTCGCGTTCTCTTTCAGAATCTAGTTCATTTCGTGTCCATCGTCAGTGTATGAGTCGCCTCTTATTAATGGTACAATTATAAAGGTAGTTTTTAGTCTGGATTTTGTATAAGTATAGAATATTTAGTGTTGTGATGTTCTGGGTGACTTTCTTGTTCCTTTTGTGTTTCTTCTGTTTGGTACAACAACCTAAGTTGTTCTATCTGGTTGATCTCTCAACTAAGCGAGGACACAGGTGCAACTAATGCAACGTTTCGCCCTCCAGGAGCTTTGTCAAGCCAGTAATTCGGTAATTCTACCAACATTAATACAATGACATTATCTTCCCTTCATTGTGACACTGACCTCGTGAAGAAATTCTAACACTGTATTCATTTGTACCATCTACGCTCTTGTGTAGATGGTATAAATGATGTTGTTAGTTTGTTGTGTACCTCATCCATCCTATGGATGGATGTGGTATACAATAAACTAGCCACTACCATCCACAGGATGGATATGAGGTACACAATAAACTAGCCACTACCATCCACAGGATGGATATGAGGTACACAATAAACTAGCCACTACCATCCACAGGATGGATATGAGGTATACAATAAACTAGCCACTACCATCCACAGGATGGATATGAGGTATACAATAAACTAGCCACTACCATCCACAGGATGGATATGAGGTATACAATAAACTAGCCACTACCATTCACAGGATAGATATGAGGTACCTTTGATATACCTTTGATATACCTTTGAAGAGTTTCGAGAGTATCTACTCTCTGAGCCCGGCCATGGGCCAGGCTCGTCTGGTGCTTGCCTGGTCAACCAGGCTGTTGCTGCTGGAGGCCCGCTGCCCCACATATCCATCACAGCCTGGTTGATCTGGCACCTGGTGAAGATATTTGTCCAGTTTCCTCTTGAAGGCTTCTACACTGGTTCCAGCCGTGTTTCTGATATCTTCTGGTAAGATGTTGAATAGTCTGGGACCCCGGATGTTAATACAGTGCTCCCGTATTGTGCCCACCGCACCCCTGCTCCTCACTGGGTTTATTTTACACTTCCTCCCATATCTCTCACTCCAGTATGTTGTTATGGCAGTGTGCAGATTTGGGACCAGGCCCTCAAGTACTTTCCATGTATATATTATCATGTATCTCTCTCTCCTCCGCTCCAATGAGTACATGTTCAAGACTTGAAGGCGTTCCCAATAATTTAGATGTTTCAATGGCTCAATGTGAGCCGTAAACGATCTCTGGATTTGTTCCAGCTCTGCTATTTCTCCTGCCCTGAACGGGGCCGTCAGCACTGAGCAGTATTCTAAGTGAGGGAGCACTAGCGATTTGAATAGTGTCACCACTACCATCCACAGGATGGATATGAGGTACACAATAAACTAGCCACTACCATCCACAGGATGGATATGAGGTACACAATAAACTAGCCACTACCATCCACAGGATGGATATGAGGTACACAATAAACTAGCCACTACCATCCACAGGATGGATATGAGGTACACAATAAACTAGCCACTACCATCCACAGGATGGATATGAGGTGCACAATAAACTAGCCACTACCATCCACAGGATGGATATGAGGTACACAATAAACTAGCCACTACCATCCACAGGATGGATATGTGGTACACAATAAACTAGCCACTACCATCCACAGGATGGATATGTGGTGCACAATAAACTAGCCACTACCATCCACAGGATGGATATGAGGTATACAATAAACTAGCCACTACCATCCACAGGATGGATATGAGGTACACAATAAACTAGCCACTATCATCCACTGGATGGATATGAGGTACACAATAAACTAGCCACTACCATCCACAGGATGGATATGAGGTACACAATAAACTAGCCACTACCATCCACAGGATGGATATGTGGTACACAATAAACTAGCCACTACCATCCACAGGATGGATATGTGGTGCACAATAAACTAGCCACTACCATCCACAGGATAGTACAGATTTAGTACAGATCTTTGTATGCTTGTGTATTCAGGTGTTCCAGGTGCTGGTGAGGATTTAGGGAGCTCATGACTGTTTCCCAGATGATAAGCACTGCAGCAGGCCTACTGGCCCATGTTAGGCAAGTTCAAGTCACCAAGTCTGATAGTTCTTGGTTAATTCTGTACCAGTCAATTCTATGGTTGTTAACTCACTAAAAGTCAGTGTGTCTTTGAGGACTGTCTGTCTTGTACTTCCATCTTATCCCCCAGGATGCCACCCATACCAATCAACTAAAATCCAGGTACCTACTTTCTTGCTAGGTGAACGGGGACAATAGGTGTAAGGAAACACGCCCAATGTTTCGACCCGTGCCGGGGATGGAAGCCGGACACTCAGTGTGTGAAGCAAGAGCGTTGTCTACCAGGCCAGGGGACACTCTAGGTGTGTACTGGGTCAGAGTGCTGCAGACAGCAGGTGAGTGCTTCATCAATTCCTGGGCACTCTTCCGCTGGCATAATAACGATAATGATGACAGTGATTGACAGGTGCTTGATGTTCCTTCATTGTACGTACCATAACAATCAATGAAGGAGGAGGAATAAAGGAATAGGAGAAAGAGGAGGAGGAGAAAAGGAGAGAGAGAGAATGGGTATGTGGTATCAGTAATGGGTTGACGCCAGGCAGGTTACTGACCTTCACACACTCACAGGTACACACATACACGCGTCTTCCCCTCCCCCAGTCATCTCCTCTCCCTCCCCACATACACTCCCCTCCCTCACAAGCACCCCTCCCTCCCTCCCCACTCACACCCCTCCCTCACAAGCACCCCTCCCTCCCTCCCCACACACACCTAAAAACACTAACTTTAACATCTAATACTCTAGAATTATCTTCAATATCCTTAAAGAAATGTTAAGGCCCAGTGTTAGGAGACACTGTATATACCAAGTTTATATACCTGTGTCTAGAGTATATAGTGTATAAACCTGTGTCTAGAGTATATAGTGTACATACCTGTGTCTAGAGTATACAGTGTATATACCTAGTGTATATACGTGTGTCTATATACCTAGTGTATATACGTGTCTATATACCTAGTGTATATACGTGTGTCTATATACCTAGTGTATATACGTGTGTCTATATACCTAGTGTATATACGTGGGTCTATATACCTAGTGTATATACGTGGGTCTATATACCTAGTGTATATACGTGTCTATATACCTAGTGTATATACGTGTGTCTATATACCTAGTGTATATACGTGTCTATATACCTAGTGTATATACGTGTCTAGAGTGTACAGTACGTTACAGTTGTAGTGTATATGACACAACCACCTCTTGTATTCCCTCTACAGTGTAATCAACCAAAGACTGGTAGTTACTGTCTTATGGTTGTCGGGGCCCCATGGCTATACTACCAATGGCTGCTACTTAAACGTCAACAGGGTGAAGGGGTTGAACTCAAGTTGACGTTATACTTACACCCCGGTGAGGAGGTCACTCCCTCACTAGCTCTGACTGATTACACACACACTGGTATCAAGCTTACTCAATACTGGTGGTGGGGATTTACTATATAAACTAAATTTGTATAGTAGTCCACTTATCTGTGGCCAGGTATCAGGGATCTACTTATACCTGTTCTCCAAATATTGCATATACCTGTGTTGAACAAAATTGCACAATACCATCAAATAACCTTCCCTACTTTCTACTACCACTACTATTACTAGTTCCACTACCAGCCTGACCACTACTTCTCTTTCTTCCTCTCTTGGTCCCTTGTCCAAGAAGTGAAACGTTATGGAAAGCGGGTTGTATATTCTGTGTTCTTTGTTGACGTCTAGACTTAGTGTATAAGTCAGTGTGTTTACTTACCGTCAAGAACTAGTTCTTAGATGTATGGGTCTAAGTTAGTTCTTAGATGTATGGGTCTAAGTTAGTTCTTAGATTAAGTGTTTGTAGATGTGACTATTGTGTATGTTGGCTACATGAAGTATTACAATATACACACTGTCTACATGGCCAGGTACACTGTCACACTGGTACTGAGTGATCAACCAGGCTGTTACTACCAGGTACACTGTCTCACACCCTGGTCACCCTTACACCCTGGCCACCCTCACACCCTGGCCACATCCACACCCTGGCCACACCCACACCCTGGCTACATTCACACCCTGGCCACCCTAGCCACATTCACACCCTGGCCAGCCTCACACCCTGGCCACCCTCACCCTAGCCACACTCACTCCCTGGCCACACCCACAGCAGCAGACCTACTGGTCCATGGTAGGCAGGTCCTTCTCAAGTCCAACCTCTCCCCAACAATGTGTTAGTCCAACCTGTCACTAGTCTACTCAATACCTTTGATATACCATCAATGAGTTGCCAGAGTCTTTCTACTCCCAGAGCCCGGCCATGGTCCAGGCTCGCCTGGTGCTTGCCTGATCAACCAGGCTGTTGCTGTTTCAACACACCTCACCTGACTCACCTCACTATACACACCTGTATACACCATCTCCCCTTGTGACTTGATAAACACAAGTACCTACATACATACACTAGTACCTACATACACACACTAGTACCTACATACACTAGTACCTACATACATGACAGGATGCACCTCCTGCTAATCTTCAACAGGCGACAATCAGAGAGGACACAATCACAGCGAGTACTGTGATGGTACTGGTAGTGGTGGTAGTACTGTGATGGTACTGGTAGTAGTACTGTGATGGTACTGGTAGTGGTGGTAGTACTGTGATGGTATTGGTAGTGGTGGTAGTACTGTGATGGTACTGGTGGTGGTAGTACTGTGATGGTACTGGTAGTGGTTGTACTAATGGTAGTAGTGGTTGTACTAATGGCAGTGGTTGTAGTGGCGGTAGTAGTGGTTGTACTAATGGCAGTGGTTGTAGTGGCGGTAGTCGTTGTACTAGTTGTAGTGGCGGTAGTGGTTGTACTAGCGGTAGTGGTTGTGGTAGTGGTGGCACTAGTGGTAGTGGTGGCACTAGTGGTAGTGGTTGTACTAATGGTTGTACTAGTGTTAGTGGTTGTAGTGGGAAGTTGTTGTAGTGGTGGTAGTGGGTAGTGGTGGTAGTTGTAGTGGTTGTGGTAGTGGTTGCAGTGGTTGTAGTAGCACATTATATATATCAGGTTGATGTAGCAACTACAAGAGTGGACATAGTGTGTGGAGATCAGGATAACACTATACATCAGACTGCTACAGACTACAACACTCATGCTTCAACTGCCACCAACTGTTCACTTAACTAACCATCTCAACTTTTACAAAACTTCCCAAATTTTGCTGCAAATATACCAAGCAGTGGTAACTGTAGAGGCAGTGGTAACTGTAGAGGCAGTGGTAACTGTAGAGGCAGTGGTAACTGTAGAGGCAGTGTTGACTGTAGAGGCAGTGGTAACTGTAGAGGCAGTGTTGTGGGCATAACTGTAGAGGCAGTGGTAACTGTAGAGGCAGTGTTGACTGTAGAGGCAGTGGTAACTGTAGAGGCAGTGGTAACTGTAGAGGCAGTGGTAACTGTAGAGGCAGTGGTAACTGTAGAGGCAGTGGTAACTGTAGAGGCAGTGGTAACTGTAGAGGCAGTGTTGACTGTAGAGGCAGTGGTAACTGAGAGGCAGTGGAACTGTAGAGTGTGCTAGAGTGGTACGTAGAGGCAGTGGTAACTGTAGAGGCAGTGTTGACTGTAGAGGCAGTGGTAACTGTAGAGGCAGTGTTGACTGTAGAGGCAGTGTTAACTGTAGAGGCAGTGGTAACTGTAGAGGCAGTGTTGACTGTAGAGGAAGTGGTAACTGTAGAGGCAGTGGTAACTGTAGTTGCAGTGTTGACTGTAGAGGCAGTGGTAACTGTAGAGGCAGTGTTGACTGTAGAGGCAGTGTTGACTGTAGAGGCAGTGTTGACTGTAGAGGCAGTGTTGACTGTAGAGGCAGTGGTAACTGTAGAGGCAGTGGTGACTGTAGAGGCAGTGGTAACTGTAGAGGCAGTGGTAACTGTAGAGGCAGTGGTAACTGTAGAGGCAGTGTTGACTGTAGAGGCAGTGGTAACTGTAGAGGCAGTGTTGACTGTAGAGGCAGTGGTAACTGTAGAGGCAGTGGTAACTGTAGAGGCAGTGTTGACTGTAGAGGCAGTGGTAACTGTAAAGGCAGTGTTGACTGTAAAGGCAGTGGTAACTGTAGAGGAAGTGGTAACTGTAGAGGCAGTGGTAACTGTAGTTGCAGTGTTGACTGTAGAGGCAGTGGTAACTGTAGAGGCAGTGTTGACTGTAGAGGCAGTGTTGACTGTAGAGGCAGTGTTGACTGTAGAGGCAGTGTTGACTGTAGAGGCAGTGTTGACTGTAGAGGCAGTGTTGACTGTAGAGGCAGTGTAACTGTAGAGGCAGTGTTGACTGTAGAGGCAGTGTTGTCTGTAGAGGCAGTGGTAACTGTAGAGGCAGTGTTGACTGTAGAGGCAGTGTTGACTGTAGAGGCAGTGGTAACTGTAGAGGCAGTGTTGACTGTAGAGGCAGTGGTAACTGTAGAGGCAGTGTTGACTGTAGAGGAAGTGGTAACTGTAGAGGAAGTGGTAACTGTAGATGCAGTGTTGACTGTAGATGCAGTGGTAACTGTAGAGGCAGTGTTGACTGTAGAGGCAGTGTTGACTGTAGAGGCAGTGTTGACTGTAGAGGCAGTGTTGACTGTAGAGGCAGTGGTAACTGTAGAGGCAGTGTTGACTGTAGAGACAGTGTTGACTGTAGAGGCAGTGTTGACTGTAGAGGCAGTGGTAACTGTAGAGGCAGTGTTGACTGTAGAGGCAGTGGTAACTGTAGAGGCAGTGGTAACTGTAGAGGCAGTGTTGACTGTAGAGGCAGTGGTAACTGTAGAGGCAGTGTAACTGTAGAGGCAGTGTTGTACTGTGGAGAGATCAGTCTGTTTACTGTAGTAGGCACTGAGATAACAAACATTTTGTTTACTAGGCAGTGTAACTGTAAGGCAGTGTTACAAGAGTAGTGGTACTGAGATACAAAACAGTGTTACAGGTAGTGGTAACTGCAGTAACAGTTGTTACATGTAGGTACGCAGATACACATAAGCAGTCTTGTTGTAAAAGGTAGTGGTAACTGCAGATACACAATATAACAGTCGTGTTTACAAAGGTAGTTGTAACTGCAGATACACAATACAGTCTTGTTTACAAAGGTAGTGGTAACTGCAGATACACAATAAACAGTCTTGTTTACAAAGGTAGTGGTAACTGCAGATACACAATACACAGTCTTGTTTACAAAGGTAGTGGTAACTGCAGATACACAATAAACAGTCTTGTTTACAAAGGTAGTGGTAACTGCAGATACACAATACACAGTCGTGTTTACAAAGGTAGTGGTAACTGCAGATACACAATAAACAGTCTTGTTTACAAAGGTAGTGGTAACTGCAGATACACAATACACAGTCTTGTTTACAAAGGTAGTGGTAACTGCAGATACACAATACACAGTCTTGTTTACAAAGGTAGTGGTAACTGCAGATACACAATACACAGTCGTGTTTACAAAGGTAGTTGTAACTGCAGATACACAATAAACAGTCTTGTTTACAAAGGTAGTGGTAACTGCAGATACACAATAAACAGTCTTGTTTACAAAGGTAGTTGTAACTGCAGATACACAATACACAGTCGTGTTTACAAAGGTAGTGGTAACTGCAGATACACAATAAACAGTCTTGTTTACAAAGGTAGTGGTAACTGCAGATACACAATACACAGTCTTGTTTACAAAGGTAGTGGTAACTGCAGATACAAATAAACAGTCTTGTTTACAAGGTAGTGGTAACTGCAGATACACATACACAGTCGTGTTTACAAAGGTAGTGGTAACTGCAGATACACAATAAACAGTCTTGTTTACAAAGGTAGTGGTAACTGCAGATACACAATACACAGTCTTGTTTACAAAGGTAGTGGTAACTGCAGATACACAATAAACAGTCTTGTTTACAAAGGTAGTGGTAACTGCAGATACACAATAACAGTCTGTTTTACAAGGTAGTTGTAACTGCAGATACACAATAAACAGTCTGTTTACAAAGGTAGTGGTAACTGCAGATACACAATAAACAGTCTTGTTTACAAAGGTAGTGGTAACTGCAGATACACAATACACAGTCTTGTTTACAAAGGTAGTGGTAACTGCAGATACACAATAAACAGTCTTGTTTACAAAGGTAGTGGTAACTGCAGATACACAATACACAGTCGTGTTTACAAAGGTAGTTGTAACTGCAGATACACAATAAACAGTCTTGTTTACAAAGGTAGTGGTAACTGCAGATACACAATACACAGTCTTGTTTACAAAGGTAGTGGTAACTGCAGATACACAATACACAGTCTTGTTTACTAAGGTAGTGTAGTAAGGTGGGTGTAATGAGAGTACTCTAAGGATCACTGGCGCTACTCCACATATTCACCTCCCTCCACGTTACAATTTAGAAACATCTCTTACTATTTCATAAACGAGATATTTGTGCAACATTTGGGTGGCTTCTTCAGTCCTACGGTGTCCCGTAGCTCGATCGTTAGCGCACTCACCTCACACACTGAGGTCCAGAGTTCGAATCCCCGGTACGGCTGGAAAACATTAGGACATGTTTCCTTAAGACACCTGGTGTCTACACACACCTGGGTGTTAGTGGACTGGTGTGGGTCGCATCCTGGGACAAAACTGACCTAATTTGCGGGAAATGCTCAGCATAACAAGGGACTTTCTATATAGTAGTATATCATTGATGTCAGCTATGGTCTGTATACCTTGTACATGTACTTGTAAAAATAAAGATATTATTATTATTATAAGGGTGGAAGATGAGGGACTGATTACCTCATCTTTTGTATATAGTTCTACAGTCTTGCAATTATGTCCTTGATTTTATATTGATAAAGTCACTGGAGGGCGAAACGTCTACAATAAAGACACCCAGATGTTGCACATGTGTCTAATTTCATCTTGTTGGTATTGTATAGTATTTATGTACATCCCAGGACGTTATTATCTCAGTCTCTCTTACTACTTGATATTATTCTGGGAAAACCTCATATGTTGCTACCGAGTCTTGTTTCTGTAGTAGCTATGCTACCAGGATTGTCCTCTCCTACTCTCTTCCAGTACTTTCCAAGATGACTTTCGTGTTGCGTAGTACACTAATTCCTGTATCTCTCACTCTCTGACAGCCACACTGCTTCTTAGTCCTGCCTTGGTACATAATGGGAGGTCAGTCCCCTTGGAGATTAGGGGTAGGATAGAGGATTGGGGGTCAGGTTCTTGGACGCCTTTCCGTCGATTCACACCTGAGGTAAGCGTATTCACCTATATGTACTCACCTATAGGTGGTTGCAGGGGGCGAGCTTAGCTACCGGGAGGTCGTTCTGGGGGTCAACGCCCCCGCCGCCCAGTCCTTAACCAAGCCTCCCGGTGGATCAGCACCTAATCAACCAGGCTGTTACTACTCCTATTAGTATCTATAACCCAAATAGCCGATTCTAGACTGGTAGCACTTCACCCAGCGCATTCCACTTGCTAGCACCTGTGTAAGTGCAAGTGCGTGCTTGCAATTTAAGAGTTCAGCGAGAAAGTGTCTTCCCGCTCCGCCCTTGAGAGTGAAGGTCATGCATGGTAGGCAGGGCGGCGTCCTCTAGGGCGATGGGCCCTACCAACCCTCCTATACCCTTCAAGGTGTTACTGTTTACTGACTAGTGTGGGTACACCCCAAGCTCTTAGGTACACCCATACACCCCTAGGATACCTACTAAACACATGTTGTAGTTGGTGGGAACACCAGCAGTGTGTTGCTACACTGTCTGTATGATAGTTACACAGTGGAACACCAGCAGTGTGTTGCACACTGTTCTGATGATAGTTACACAGTGGAACACCAGCAGTGTGTTGCTACACTGTTCTGTATGATAGTTACACAGTGGAACAGCGTGTTGTGCACGTCGTATGATAGCCAATGGTACACAGCAGTGTTTGCACACACTTCTGTATGATAGTTACACAGTGGAACACCAGCATGTGTTGCTACACTGTTCTGTATGATAGTTACACAGTGGTAACACAGAGTGTGTTGTACACTGTTCTGTATGATAGTTACACAGTGGAACACAGCAGTGTGTTGCTACACTTCTGTATGATAGTTACACAGTGGAAAACAGTGTTGCTCACTGTCTGTATGATATTACAGTGGAACACCAGCAGTGTTCACACTGTTCTGTATGATAGTTACACAGTGGAACATCAGCAGTGTTGCTACACTGTTCTGTATGATAGTTACACAGTGGTAACACAGCAGGTGTTGCTACACTGTTCTGTATGATAGTTACACAGTGGAAACAGAGTGTTGCTACACTGTTCTGTATGATAGTTACACAGTGGGAACACCAGCAGTGTTGCTACACTGTATGTAGTTACACAGTGGAACACCAGCAGTGTTGTACACTATTCTGTATGATAGTACACAGTGGTAACACAGCAGTGGTTGCACACTGTTCTGTATGATAGTTACACAGTGGTAACACAGCAGTGTGCTGCTACACTGTTCTGTATGATAGTTACACAGTGGAACACCAGCAGTGTGTTGCTACACTGTTCTGTATGATAGTTACACAGTGGAACACAGTGTGTTGCTACACTGTTCTGTATGATAGCTACACAGTGGAACACCAGCAGTGTTACAGTTCTGATGATAGTTAACAGTGGAACACCAGCAGTGTTGCACAGTTCTGATGATAGTTACACAGTGAGAACATCAGCAGTGTTGTACACTGTTCTGTATGATGTACGCAGTGTGTTGCCACTGCTTTTGTATAATGTAACTATCATACAGAACAGTGTAGCAACACACTGATGGCGTTCCCACTGTGTAACTATCATACAGAACAGTGTAGCAACACACTGCTGGTGTTACCACTGTGTAACTATCATACAGAACAGTGTAGCAACACACTGCTGGTGTTACCACTGTGTAACTATCATACAGAACAGTGTAGCAACACACTGCTGGTGTTCCCACTGTGTAACTATCATACAGAACCGTGTAGCAACACACTGCTGGTGTTCCCACTGTGTAACTATCATACAGAATAGTGTAGCAACACACTGCTGGTGTTCCCACTGTGTAACTACCATAGTAGTGTAGCAACACACTGCTTATGTTCCCATTGTGCAACTATCATATAGAACAGTGTAGCAACACACTGCTGGTGTTCCCACTGTGTAACTATCATACAGAATAGTGTAGCAACACTGCTGGTGTTCCCACTGTGTAACTATCATACAGAACAGTGTAGCAACACTACTGGTTTCCACGTGTAACTATCATACAGAACAGTGTAGCAACACTGCTGGTGTTCCCACTGTGTAACTATCATACAGAATAGTGTAGCAACACACTGCTGGTGTTCCCACTGTGTAACTATCATACAGAACAGTGTAGCAACACACTGCTGGTGTTCCCACTGTGTAACTATCATACAGAACAGTGTAGCAACACACTGCTGGTGTTCCACTGTGTAACTATCATACAGAACAGTGTAGCAACACACTGCTGGTGTTCCCATTGTGTAACTTGCATACAGAACAGTGTAGCAACACACTGCTGGTGTTCCCACTGTGTAACTATCATACAGAACAGTGTAGCAACACACTGCTGGTGTTCCCACTGTGTAACTATCATACAGAACAGTGTAGCAACACATTGCTGGTGTTCCCACTGTGTAACTATCATACAGAACAGTGTAGCAACACACTGCTGGTGTTCCCATTGTGTAACTATCATAGTAGTGCAGCAACACACTGCTGGTGTTCCCACTGTGTAACTATAATACAGAACAGTGTAGCAACACTGCTGGTGTTACCACTGTGTAACTATCATACAGAACAGTGTAGCAACACACTGCTGGTGTTACCACTGTGTAACTATCATACAGAATAGTGTAGCAGCACACTGTTGGTGTTCCCACTGTGTAACTATCATACAGAACAGTGTAGCAACACACTGCTGGTGTTACCACTGTGTAACTATCATACAGAATAGTGTAGCAACACTGCTGGTGTTACCACTGTGTAACTATCATATAGAACAGTGAGCAACACACTGCTGGTGTTACCACTGTGTAACTATCATACAGAATAGTGTAGCAACACACTGCTGGTGTTACCACTGTGTAACTATCATACAGAACAGTGTAGCAACACACTGCTGGTGTTACCACTGTGTAACTATCATACAGAACAGTGTAGCAGCACACTGCTGGTGTTACCACTGTGTAACTATCATACAGAACAGTGTAGCAACACACTGCTGGTGTTCCCACTGTGTAACTATCATACAGAACAGTGTAGCAACACACTGCTGGTGTTACCACTGTGTAACTATCATACAGAACAGTGTAGCCACACACTGCTGGTGTTACCAGTGTAACTCATACAGAACAGTGTAGCAACACACTCTGCGTGTACTTAGCTTAACACAAAAAACACATCTTTTATAGCAAGCGGCACAACACACACTGGCAACACTGACCAAAGTCACCAGCTACTGTACTCTCCGCATTATGTAATACAATACTTCCTCATACGCATACATAGGTTCAGAATAAGGTATGACAGGGCCTATGAAAATAGGGATGAATAATGATTTTGGTATATATAGGGGCCAAGAGCTGAGTTCCGACCCCCGCAAACACAAATAGGTGAATACACACACACACACAGGAGGCAGTTAGTAGGTACGACTCAACCCCTGCAACCAAAAACAGGTGAGTACACAAACACACACATATACAGCTCCTAACGGGGCCAGGAGCTAAGAATCGATCCCTGCAACCACAAACAGGTGAGTTCACACACACATACAGCTCCTAGGGGGGCCAGGAGCTAAGACTCGAGCCCTGCAACCACAAACAGGTGAGTTCACACATACAGCTCCTAGGGAGGCCAGGAGCTATGAATCGACCCCTACAACCACATATAGGTAAGTACACACACGACGTGGGTGAGTACAAGTGGGAGAGTACAAGTGAGTACGCACTTCTAGTGAAGAGCGCGCGTGTCAGCCAAGGCATGTCAAGAAGACACGCCCGTTTCCGGTGAAGAGAGAGAGTCAGAGAGAGAGAGATTCATTCATTAATATAACTGTTTCAGTCAATAACAAGTTATTGTCCCAAGGCTGGAATACTGGTGCACATTAACAACCACTTTCAAGACAGGTGAAACTGCTGACCTGGAGAATATATAGAGAACTTTCACTGCATAAGTACCATAAACCACCTCAATTACTGGGAACGGTTCAAGTCCCTTGGAACGCAGACGAGAAAGATACATTATAATATACACTTGGAAATTCCTAGAGGGATTAGTACCAAATTTGCACACAGAAATTACTCCCTACGAGACTCGGCAGTGCTACATCTCCCAATGAAAAGCAGGGGCGCCACGAGTACACTGAGAGACAACACAGTAAGTGTCAGGGGCCCAAGACTGTTCAACTGCCTCCCAGCATACATAAGGGGATTACCAATAGCCCCCTGGCTGTCTTCAAGAAGGCACTGGACAGGCACCTAAAGTCAGTACCTGACCAGCCAGGCTGTGGTTAGTACGCTGGACTACGTGTGACCAGCAGTAACAGCCTGATTGATCAGGCCCTGATCCACCACGAAGCCTGGTCATGGACTGGGTGGCGGGGGCGTCGACCCCCGCCACCCAGGTAGGCAGACCCATAGTATTATATGAATGGAAGTAGGAGAGAAGGAATAGACAGGGAGGAGGAACGTAAGGGACAGCCTAACACCAATAATAATAATAATAATAATAATAATAATAATTCCAGTTTGAAATGTTCAACAGGAAGGGAAAATCATTCTGCTTATTATCATCATCAATTTAGTGTGGGTTACTTAGTGAAAGGAATCGTGAAGACTCGCTCCTCCGTACCCAAAACCTGCACATATGAACGCTATTCTCACCTTGGTCTTAGACGTGAGACTTTGGCTGAAGACCGAGGCCTGAGACCAGATGGACACCTCAGTAAGCCTAGTACCACCTTACACGTTACGCCTCAAGACCAGACTAGACCGTACCGTGGTTTAGTAGGCCTCACTATAATAGGCCTAGGTCTATTCAAGGCAGGTCCAAAACACACCAATCCCCATTCACGTCTAACAACTATATATACCTCTCAGTTAATATATACTAAGTACAATGATATATATATATATATATATATATATATATATATATATATATATATATATATATATATATATATATATATATATATATATAGGATGGGGTCCACCTCTGGTACAAATTGTGGGACCCATAGCCTCGGAGAAGTGGATAAAAAGGCTTCAAGGAAGAAAATTTGG
This sequence comes from Cherax destructor, assembly GCA_009830355.1. NCBI lineage: Eukaryota > Metazoa > Arthropoda > Malacostraca > Decapoda > Parastacidae > Cherax > Cherax destructor. Next base: position 31,105 of record WNWK01006226.1, on the reverse strand, counting down.
ATTTCTTCCTTATATTAGCAATGTTATTAATGTGTCTCAGAGACGTGGAGGGTAGAGTGAGAAACATGAAGTGAGATATATCTTACCAGTAAGAGTATCATCATCGTCTCTCAATGAGGTGTATGGGCGGAGGGAGAACATCTTGCTTGTTCCTTAGTTGGTCACATGCTCCTGGTCTCCAGTAGCAGGCGCAGTGCTGCTCCCAGGTCAGACGAGCACACCTGTAGAGGTAGCAGGCGCCTCTGCTACTCCCAGTCACTCACACACACGCTGAGTTAGACCTGCCTAGCATGGGCCACTAGACCAGTGGAATTGTGAGTTTGTGTTCAGAACACAGTCAACCCACTATAACGCAATTATGTGAGATAAAGTTATCACTATAACACCCGTGTGCTCAATCACACTTGTAGATAACTAGGTGATAACTAGCAGTAGTTATGTAGGTTATCTCAGGTTGTTCCCATACACTAGTTATCACTATTATTGCATCTATACATTATTTACTTGTATTTTGCGCAGGTCAGGATAAGTGGGTTAATGGGTGGGTGTCCCTTGTGAGGTGTGAGTATGGGTCTTTGGTGAGTGGGGTGTGGGTTACCCATGATCAACACCTGCCCACCACCACTCTTACACCCACCTGCACTCTTCAGGGGTTGCACTATACCACTTTACACGCACACTTGCCACTTATCTCCCACTGGATGTTGTGGTGGGCTCCGTAGTGGCCATCGTCAGCCCACGATAACCCAGGAAAGCCACGGTGGCTTATTTTCGTTGTACCACCCTTTGCATCTCACACAAGGGGCCAGGAGCTATCAATCGACCCCCTGCAACCACAAATAAGTGAGTACAAGGGCAGGTGGAACATTAACACTTGCCCACACGCTTCCACTCGCCTGGGGATTGATCTCGAGCCTTTTCCTTGTGAGATGTGCACTCTACCACTGGGTCTTGTCCAGTTCCTCACTCCACCTGCACCCACTGCTTCTGTAGTTCACCAGCCATCCGTTGTCCATTCACAGGTGAACCTCCACGAGGTGTTCAGTGGCAGGTGGCGTCTTGTGATGGTGGTGGTGGTGAGGCCAGTTACCCACTGATAGTTGTAGTGGTGGTAGTTGGTAGATGGATGTAGGTGATGTAGTGTGAAAGAACGAGGCTCACAGGTGTTGGTGGTGGTGATGGTGGTGATGGTGGTGATGGTGGCGGTGGTGGCGGGCGTGTTGCATTAGAGAAGGGTACTGGCGTCATGCCAAGGTGGGGAGGCGGGCGTGTAGCAGCACAGTGGTAGCAGTGGTGGTGGTAGTGGTTGTACTGCTGTAGTGGTGGTGATTGTATTGTGGTAGTGGTTGTACTGCTGTAGTGGTGGTTGTATTGTAGTGGTAATGGTTGTTGTGTTATTGTAGTGGTGGTGGTGGTTGTGTTGCTGTGGTGGTGGCGTTAATGGTTGTGTTGCTGTTGTGTTGTTGTTGTTGTTGTGTGGGTGGTGGTTGTGTGTTGTGGAGTGGTGGTTGTATTGTGGTGGCTGTGGTGGTGGTTGTGAGTTTGCGGTGGTGATTGTGGTTGTGTTGTGGTGGGTATGTTGTGGTAGTGGTTGTGATATTGTGGTGGGTATGTTGTGGTAGTGGTTGTGATATTGTGGTGGTAGTGGTTGTGGTGTGGTGGTGGTTGTGATGGTTGTGTTGTGGCGGTTGTGTTGTGGTGGTTGTATTGTGGTGGTGGTTGTGTTGCGGTTGTGGTGATGGTGGATGTGTTGCGGTTGTGGTGATGGTGGTTGTTGTGGTGGTGGTGGCGGTTGTATTGTGGTGGTGGTGGTTGTATTGTGGTGGTGGTTGTATTGCGGTGGTGGTTGTATTGTGGTGGTGGTTGTGTTGTGGTTGTGATGGTGGTTGTTGTTGTGGTGGTAGTTGTGATTGTTGTGGTAGTGTGTGCTTCAGTACCACACGCAGGTGTTGGTCAAAGAGGACACCCACGCCCCACCACACTTGCCCATGCCCTGGGCACGTCTCCACACGCCAGCTACCCGCGCTGCCCTGACCCGACCTGACCCACACTCACGTCAAGTCTGGACAACCTTGATGACTGCTTTAGCGAACACTTCCCTATAACGATGCTGTCACTACCGCTGTTATTGTTGTTACTTTTGCTGCTACATTGTTGCTGATGGTCTTGTTGCTGTTGCTGGCACTGCTGCTGTTCCTGGCACTGCTGCTGATGCTGTTACTGCTGTCGCTGAAGTGGCTGCTGGCAGACTCAAGCCTTACAGCAGATTCAGAGCAAGACAGAGAAAGGAGGATGATAAATCTGGGGTGAGAGAGAGAGAGAGAGAGAGAGAGAGAGAGAGAGAGAGAGAGAGAGAGAGAGAGAGAGAGAGCAGGTGTAATCCTTAACGTCCCGTAGTTAGGTTTACTTGTACACTCACCCCAAGATCAACACTCACTATTCCACTATTTTCCAGGAGAGACACAGCTCACCAGGCAGATAATACACTTGTATAATTTACATTATTCCTGTGGTATTCACCAGAAGCGCATGATGCAGTGAAGGCACTCACCACCGGATACACTCAGAGTGCGGCCATCACTCTCAATCACCACTCGCACTCACTAAACACTCGCTGTTAACGGGCACCACCATCCGGAAGAGGCTGACCCAGTAGCAACACCACACTAGCCTGATGGGTGACTACACGTGTGGTGGTGGTAGGTGTTTATAGAGGGATGGTGGTAGGTGGTGGTGGTGGCCCGGCATGTGGTGGTAAGAACCTGCCCACCCTACATGGCTGGTGGTGGCGCTGGTAGGCCGGCAGGCAGATAGACAGGCAGGAGGCTGACTGGCTGGCTGGCTGGCTAGGTGGCTTGAGGCTGGTACACACACACACACACACGCACACACACGCACGCACACACACACACACACACACCAGGAGAGCAGACTCACCTCCACTCAACCACCACACAGTATTACAATCACCACACTCACACTAGTGTCAACCACACGGTGTAAAACATTCAAAACATCGCAGGTAAAACTAGACAAACTCAGCTAAGAGTTAGTGAGACAATCAATCAAGCGTGCGATGCGCACAGCGCCCATACTTTCTCTGCGCTCTCTGGCAACCACCTCCACAACACTGCCATGCCCACCCAACCTACTCTTAATTTAATTTACCTATAAATTATACGTTTTTTGAATGGTTCGTAGTGTCTTGCATAGTAATGTAGGTGTAAGTTACTCGGGTTAACCCGTAATAGAGATCAGAGTAACTGGTTTATTTCCACTGGGGTCCTTGATATTATTTCCACTGGAGTCCTTGTTGCAGTAATTGCATGCAGAAAAGTACACCCCACGTCTCCACCATCACTTGAAGCCTCCACCATCAACTCTTCTACCTCTCCACTACCATCACATCTAACTAATACTCAAAAAAGGTTGAAAATATCTGTTGTTATTGAATGAAGGTGGCAGCCAGCTACACCTGGCAACACTGCCCCCCGTGCCAACCACACAGTTGCCAGACGCAAAAAACTTACGACTCACCAGGCCGACCTCTCCCACAAATCCATGGAAATAACCTCCCCCGTGTGCCTTGCCACCAATAAAACCAACTCATGTCCCCAAACACAAAGAGTAATCCGAGAAACCCCCATTAATAAATGTTATAAAATTGTGTAGGTGGCGGTAGTGAGGGAGAGGCGCTCCAACACGCACCCAATACATACATTCTTGCCTCTCACACACGCACACACACACACCTCCATTCATAATTTGCCCTTCCCCCCACTCATTGTTTCTCCTTTTTTGCTGCTGAGTCTGCTATAGGTGTGACCGTGAAGCAGCAGCGGCAGCAGGTAGAGAGAGAGACAGCGGTAGCAGAGAGACATTAAGTCAACTGGAGGGAGGCAGAGTGCGAGGCTGCTGCCTCCATTGAAGCTTCTCTGCCATTCAGGACGGACACATATGTCGCCTACGCATGCGCACCTTTTTGATTCACATCCACGTCATTGATGGTGCTCTAATGTTGACCATCACCATGCTGGTACTGCTGCTGCTAGTACCGCGCTGGTACGCTGGTCTGCTGCTGTACTGGTACTGCTGCGGGCTGTGCGCTGGTACTGCGCTGGTACTGCTGCTGGAAATGGTACTGTCCTGGTACTGTTGCCGCTGGTACGCTGCCGCTGGACCGCTGCTGGTACTGTTTGCCGCTGGTACTGCTGCTGCTGGTACGCTGCCGCTGGTCCCGGGCTGGTACCTGCTGCTGGCAACCGCGCTGGCCCCGCTGCTGCTGGTACTGTGTTGCTGCGGTACCGTCCGCTGCGTGGACTGCTGCTGGTACTGGTACTCCCGCGGGCCTGCGCCCCGCTGCTGCGCTGGACTTGCTGCTGTCCGCTGGTACGGGCTGTCGCCGCTGTACCGCTGCTGTCTGCTGGACTGGTACTACTGCTGCTGGTACGTGCTGCTGCGTTGGTTGCCGCTGGTCCCGTGCTGCTGCTGGCCCCGCTTGCGTGCTGGTACTGCTCCCGCTGGACCGGTACTGCTGCTGGACTGCACGCTGCTGGTACTCCGCTTGCTGCTGGTACCTGCTGCTGGTACTGGTACTGCTGCTGGTACTGGTACGCTGCTGGACTGGCATTGCTGGTACTGGTCCCGGCTGCTGGTACTGGTACTGCGGGCGTTGCCGCTGGTACTGCGGTACTGCTCTGCTGTTGGTACTGCTCCCGCGCTGGTCCCTGTTGCTGCGCGGGACTGCTGCTGCCGCTGGTACCGTTGCTGCTGGACCGCTGCGCGCTGGTACCTGCTGCCGCTGGGACGCTGCTGCGCTGCTGGACTGCTGGTGGTACTGGTACTGCTGCTGGTACTGCTGCTGGCACCAGTACCTGCTGCTGTCACGGTATCCGGCCCTTAATGTAATTGGTACTGGCGCGGTACTGTGCCGGGCTGCTCCGCCCTGCTATCTGCTGGCACCCTGCTGCTGCTTGCCTGTACCGCTGCTGGCATTGCCTGCTGCTGGTCCCTGCTGTGCTGCGTGGCACGCTGCGTGGCACCGCTGCTGGTACTGGCACTGCGCTGCTGCTGGTACTTCGCTGCCATCTGGCACTCTGCTGCTGGCCCCTGATGCTGCCACGTCTGACTGTGCCTGCTGGTACTGGTACCATGCTGCCGCTGGTACTGCTGCTGCTGTGGTACGCTGCTGCTGGTACTGCTGGTTGCTGCTGGTACTGCTCTGCTGGTACCGCTGCTGCTGGTACTGCTCTGCTGGTACTGCTACTGCTGCTGGTACTGCTCTGCTGGTACCGCTGCTGCTAGTACTGCTCTGCTGCTGGTACTGGTACTGCTGCTGGTACTGGTCCCGCTGGTACGGGGCGTTGCTGCTGGTACTGCGGGTTGGCTGCTGCTGCTGGTACTGCTGCGCTGCTGGTACTGCTGCTGCTGCTGGTACGCTGCTTGCTGGTACTGCTGCCGCTGGTACTGCTGTGCTGCTGCTGGTACTGGCGCTGGCTGGTACTGCTGCTGCTGCTGGTACTGGTACTGCTGCTGGTACTGTCTCTGCTGGTACGGGCTACTGCTGCTGCTGGTACTGTTGCTGCTGGTACAGCTGCTGCGTTGTACCGCTGCTACTGCTGCTTCGTGCTCGCTGGTACTGCTACTGCTGGTACTGTTACTGCTCTTCTGGTACCGCTGCTGCTGGTACTGCTACTGCTGGTACCGCTGCTGCTGGTACTACTGCTGCTGGTACTGCTGTTACTGGTACTGCTGCTGTTGGTACTGCTACTGCTGGTACTGCTGCTGCTCTTCTGGTACCGCTGCTGCTGGTACTGCTGCTGCTCTTCTGGTACCGCTGCTGCTGGTACTGCTGCTGCTGCTGGTGGTACTGCTACTGCTGGTACTGGTACGGCTATTGCTGGTACTGCTCGCTGCTGGTATTTGCTCTGCTCTGGTACGCCGCTGCTAGTACTGCTGGTACTGCCTGTGGTACAATGCTATTTGCTGGTACTGCTCCGGCTGGTCCCGGGCTGCTGCTGACTGCTGGTACTGCTCGGTACCCTGCTGGTACTGCTCTGCTGGTACCGCTGCTGCTAGTACTGCTCTGCCGGTCCCTGCTGCTGTACTGCTCTGCGTGGTACGCTGCTGGTATGCTGCTGCTGGTACCGCTGCTGCTGCTGGTCTGCCTGCTGGTACGCTTACTGCTGGTCGCTGCTGCTGGGTACCTGCTGCTCGCTGGTACGCTGTGCTGGACCGCTGCGCTGCTGGCGCTGCTGCTGTCTGCTTGCTGGTACCGCTGCGGGTACTGCTGCTGCGCTGGTCCGCTGCTGCTGGTGCTGCTGCGCTCGCTGGTCCGCTGCGTCGCTGGTACTGCTCGCTGGTACGGGTACTGTCGCTGGTACCGCTGTGCTGTCTGCTGCTGGTACGCTGCTGCTGTACTGGGTACTGCTCTGCTGGACTGGTTGCTGCCTGGTACGCTGCTGCTGGTACTGCTGGACTGCTGCGCTGTTGGACGTCTGCTGCTGTACGTCTGCGCGGCTGCGCGCTGCTGTCGTCTGCTGCGTACTGCCGCTGGTACTGCTGCTGCTGGTCTGTACGCTCGCTGCTTCGTACTGCTGCTGTACTGTCTGCTGCTGGCTGCACTGCTGCGCTGGACCGCTGCCGCTGCTGCGTACCACGCGCTCTGCTAGGTACTGCTGCTGCGCTGCACTGCCGCTGGACTGTTACGCTCTGCGTACCGCTCGTTGCGCTGCACGCTACCGCTCGTAGCACGCTGCGGACTGCTGTACGTACCTGCGTGTAGTACGCGCTGCTGTTTTCGTACCGCTCGCTGGTGCCTGTGCCTGTCCGCTGCTGCTGTATTTGCTGCCGCTGTGTACGCTCGCTGATGCGCTATTGCTGTACGCTACTGCTGTATGCTACTGCCTTGATTTCTCCGCTGCTGCTATACTGCTACGCTCTGCTGGACCGCCGAGGTACTCTCCGCTGTACCGCTGCGCTAGTACTGCTGGTATACCGCTACCTGCGTTTACTGCTGTGCCTGCTGCTATCTGCTCTGCCCTGCTGCTATCTGCTCTGCTGCTAGTCTGCTATTGCTCTGCTGTGCCGCTGCTGCTAGTATGCTGCTCTGCTGTACCGCTCGCCGTGTAACGCTGCTGCTGTACTGCTATGCTGCTCTGCTGTACGCGCTGCGCGTAGTACTGCTCTGCTGGTACCGCTCTGCTGTAGTCTGCTGCGCTCAGTACTGCTCGCCGCTGTACCGCTACGCGCTGCGCTGAGACTCTCTGCGTCGCCGCCGATCTCTTTACTGCTCTGCTGCCGCTGCTGTACTGCTGCTGCCGTGTGCTGTGCTGCTCTGCTTACCGCTCTGCTATCTGCTGCTCTGCCACTGCTGCTGTACCGCTGCTTGTACTGCCTGCCGCTAGACTGCCCGCTCCTCGCTGCCAGCACGCTGCTGCTGCGCTAGCACGCGCCGCTGCTGCCACACCGCCCATTGCCGGCCGCTGCTTGCTAGCACCGCTACTCGCCGATAGTAGCTGCTGCGCAGCCGCTACGCTGCTGCTAGTGCACGCTGCAGCACTGCCACCCCGCTGCGTGCTACGCCGAGACTTGCTGCTGCTAGTACTGCTGCTGCGCAGACCGCCAGCTGCAAACGTGCGCTGCTGCACACCGCTGCTGCGTTAGTACTCTACGCTGTTGCCGCTAGTACTGCCATGCGCTAGCTGCTGCTGCTGCTAGTCTGCGTCTGCAAGCTCTGCTCTGCGGCTGCACGTTTTTTTTTTTTTTTTTTTTTTTTTTTTTTTTTTTTTTTTTTTTTTTTTTTCCCCCCCCCCCCCCCCCCCCCCCCCCCCCCCCCCCCCCCCCCCCCCCCCCCCCCCCCCCCCCCCTGGGGGTCTTATCTCCCCGGGCGCGTTTGGGTTTCCCTTTGCTCCGGGCCCTGCGGGATTTCCGCGTGCTGCTTTTTCTCCCTGTGGCGCTCGAGCGCCCCCCCCCGGGGGCCCCTGTGCTGGACCTGCGTTCCGGGCCGCCGTGTCCCCCGTTTTCCCACCCCCCGGCCCCTCCCTTCCCCCCGTCCCCCCTCCGCGGGGCCTCGTTCCCGGGCCCCTTTTCCCTGCTCCCTTTCTGCTGTTGCTGGTACTGCTGCTGCTGCCTGGAGGGAGGAGGATAGTGAGGGAGGAGGATAGTGAGGGAGAAGGATAGTGAGGGAGGAAGGGAGAAGGATAGTGAGGGAGGGAGGGAGAAGGATAGTGAGAGGGGAGGGAGAAGGACAGTGAGGGAGGGAGAAAGATAGTGAGGGAGGGAGATAGTGAGGGAGGGAGGATAGTGAGGGAGGGAGATAGTGAGGGAGGGAGAAGGATAGTGAAGGAGGGGAGGGAGGATAGTGAGGGAGGGAGAATAGTGAAAGAGGGGAGGGAGGATAGTGAGGGAGGGAGAATAGTGAAAGAGGGGAGGGAGGATAGTGAGGGAGGGAGAATAGTGAAAGAGGGGAGGGAGGATAGTGAGGGAGGGAGAATAGTGAAAGAGGGGAGGGAGGATAGTGAGGGAGGGGAGGTAAACAGAGCTTTGATGTGTAAAATTCACTCAAAAAGTTCCACTTATCCTTATGAATGAGGGTCTCCCTTACCCTCCCTTACCCTCCCCCCAAGTACTTAATGGTTAGTGACGTCACTCTTTACAAGTTTGCGTCTGAATGACGTCACTAGTGAAAAAGTTAATGAATGGTGTTTTAAAACTGTACAACCCACCTACACACACACACACACACACACACACACACACACACACACACACACACACACACACACACACACACACACAACACACACACACACACACACACACATACACACATACATACTAAGAATAGCGTTCCAATACCTCACTAAGGAATCATTCAAGACTCTGTATACCATATACGTCAGGCCCATACTGGAGTATGCAGCACCAGTTTGGAACCCACACCTGGTCAAGCACGTCAAGAAATTAGAGAAAGTGCAAAGGTTTGCAACAAGACTAGTCCCAGAGCTAAGGGGATTGTCCTACGAAGAAAGGTTAAGGAAATCGGCCTGACGACACTAGAGGACAGGAGGGTTAGGGGACATGATAACGACATATAAAATACTGCGAGGAATAGATAAGGTGGACAGAGACAAGATGTTCCAGAGAGGGGACACAGAAACAAGGGGTCACAATGGAAGTTGAAGACTCCTATGAGTCAAAGGGATGTTAGGAAGTATTTCTTCAGTCATAGAGTTGTCAGGAAGTGGAATAGCCTAGAAAGTGACATAGTGGAGGCAGGAACCATACATAGTTTTAAGACTAGGTTTGATAAAGCTCATGGAACAGGGAGAGAGGACCTAGTAGCAATCAGTGAAGAGGCGGGCCAGGAGCTATGACTCGACCCTGCAACCACAAATAGGTGAGTACAAATAGGTGATACACACACACACACACACACACACACACACACACACACACACACACACACACACACACACACACAACACACACACACACACACACACACACACACACACACACACACACACACACACACACACACACACACACACACACAACACACACACACACACACACACACACACACACACACACACACACACACACACACACACACACACACACACACACACACACACACACAACACACACACACACACACACACACAACACACACACACACACACACAACACACACACACACACACACACACACACACACACACACACACACACACACACACACACAACAAGACTAGTCCCAGAGCTAAGGGGATTGTCCTACGAAGAAAGGTTAAGGGAAATCGACCTAACGACACTAGAGGACAGGAGGGTTAGGGGAGACATGATAACGACATATAAAATACAGAGAGGAATTGACAAGGTGGACAGAGACAGAATGTTCCAAAGAGGGGACACAGAAACAAGGGGTCACAATTGGAAGTTGAAGACTCCTATGAGTCAAAGGGATGTTAGGAAGTATTTCTTCAGTCATAGAGTTGTCAGGAAGTGGAATAGTCTGGAAAGTGACGTAGTGGAGGCAGGAACCATACATAGCTTTAAGATGAGGTATGATAAAGCTCATGGAGTGTGGACCTAGTAGCGACCAGTGAAGAGGCGGGGCCAGGAGCTACGACTCTACCTCTGCAACCAAAATTAGGCGAGTACACACACACACAGGAGCTGTGAATGGACCCCTGCAGACACATATAGGCAAGTACACACACAGTGCAGGTAGGATCCATACATAGCTTTAAGAACAGGTATGATAACTCTTCTAGCAGGAAGTGGACCTAGTAGCGACCGGTGAAGAGGCGGGGCCAGGAGTACATACGTACACTGAAGAGGAGACATGATTACTACATACAAAATCTTCGAGAGTACAAGAGGACACAGGTGGAAGCTGAGGACATAGGTGAGCCAGAGTGATGTCAGGAAGTATTTCTTTAGCCTCAGGATGGCTGTAAAGTGGTGGAGGCAGACTCAATACACAGCCTCAAGAATAGATATGATAAGACTGAAGAGGCCAGAAGTCTGTGATGAGGATCAAGGTAGTCTAGGAGGAGGGACCAGGAGCTAAGTTTCAACCCTCGCAAAAACAAATCGGTGAATTCACGGGGAAAATGGAACACCCAGCAACAACAACAACAATAACACTGAACTTATCAAGGTTCAAGTCTGGTGTTAATAATATTGAACTTATCAAGGTTAAGGTCTGGTGTTAATAATATTGAACTTACCAAGGTTAAGATCTGGTGTTAATAATATTGAACTTATCAAGGTTAAGATCTGGTGTTATTAATATTGAACTTACCAAGGTTAAGGTCTGGTGTTAATAATATTGAACTTATCAAGGTTAAGGTCTGGTGTTAATAACATTGAACTTATCAAGGTTAAGGTCTGGTGTTAATAATATTGAACTTATCAAGGTTAAGATCTGGTGTTAATAATATTGAACTTACAAGGTTAAGATCTGGTGTTAATAATATTGAACTTATCAAGGTTAAGATCTGGTGTTAATAATATTGAACTTACCAAGGTTAAGATCTGGTGTTAATAACACTGAACTTACCAAGGTTAAGATCTGGTGTTAATAATATTGAACTTACCAAGGTTAAGATCTGGTGTTAATAATATTGAACTTATCAAGGTTAAGATCTGGTGTTAATAATATTGAACTTATCAAGGTTAAGATCTGGTGTTAAAATATGAACTTACAAGGTTAAGATCTGGTGTTAATATTTTGAACTTATCAAGGTTAAGATCTGGTGTTAATAATATTGAACTTATCAAGGTTAAGGTCTGGTGTTAATAACATTGAACTTACAAGGTTAAGATCTGGTGTTAATAACACTGAACTTACAAGGTTCAGGTCTGGTGTTAATAAACACCCTAGATAATAGTGAACTTACAAAGAGGGAAAATAATTAGGTCTAGAAGTAGATAAAACTCTTTAAGACAGTAGGCCTACTCAAATTTAGTGCCTATTTTCAACACATCAATAAAACTCTCTAAGACAGTAGGCCTACTCAAATTTAGTGCCTATTTTCAACACATCAATAAAACTCTCTAAGACAGTAGGCCTACTCAAATTTATTGCCTATCTCCAACACATATCAACAAAAGTAAGACAGTAGGCCTACTCAAATTCATTATTACGCTGCAAGACCTACACTCATCTAGCAAGGCCTCACTTATGGAATCTCTGACTGGTGATTGGCTACAATTAAAAACAATAACAAATTAAGAAAAGGCAGCTATCAGAATACATCAGACGTGTGAAAGACCTGGGAGTAATAATGTTAAATATCTGTGTATACCTGGAGTAAGCCCTCTCCAGGTATACACTGAGAGATATAACATTATCACTCCCAGGTCTCTCACATGTCTGGCTTTACCTTCCAGCCAGTGCTTTCAAGTTTGTCTTGCATTCTCATCTGCTTTTACTTCCTTCATTCTTCCATCACTTAGTAACTCAAGTTTGTCATTATTGTATATTATATTTCCCCTTGTTTATCTTTCCCCTCTTCTGCCTTACTTATGCTTGTTTATCTTTCCCCTCTTCTGCCTTACTTACCTTGTTTATCTTTCCCCTCTTCTGCCTTACTTATGCTTGTTTATCTTTCCCCTCTTCTGCCTTACTTACCTTGTTTATCTTTCCCCTCTTCTGCCTTACTTATGCTTGTTTATCTTTCCCCTCTTCTGCCTTACTTACCTTGTTTATCTTTCCCCTCTTCTGCCTTACTTACCTTGTTTATCTTTCCCCTCTTCTGCCTTACTTATGCTTGTTTATCTTTCCCCTCTTCTGCCTTACTTATGCTTGTTTATCTTTCCCCTCTTCTGCCTTACTTACCTTGTTTATCTTTCCCCTCTTCTGCCTTACTTACCTTGTTTATCTTTCCCCTCTTCTGCCTTACTTACCTTGTTTATCTTTCCCTCTTCTGCCTTACTTACCTTGTTTATCTTTCCCCTCTTCTGCCTTACTTATACTTACCTTGTTTATCTTTCCCCTCTTCTGCCTTACTTACCTTGTTTATCTTTCCCCTCTTCTGCCTTACTTACCTTGTTTATCTTTCCCCTCTTCTGCCTTACTTATGCTTGTTTATCTTTCCCCTCTTCTGCCTTACTTATGCTTGTTTATCTTTCCCCTCTTCTGCCTTACTTACCTTGTTTATCTTTCCCCTCTTCTGCCTTACTTACCTTGTTTATCTTTCCCTCTTCTGCTTTACTTACCTTGTTTATCTTTCCCCTCTTCTGCCTTACTTACCTTGTTTATCTTTCCCCTCTTCTGCCTTACTTACCTTGTTTATCTTTCCCCTCTTCTGCCTTACTTACCTTGTTTATCTTTCCCCTCTTCTGCCTTACTTCCAAACAGTCCTACTCCTCCAACTCCCCTCTAATATCTTCCCTCTCTCTACCTGTGTGATCCTCCCTCCCACCATATCTACCTGGAGGGTATTACGGGGATCAACGCCCCCGCAGCCCAGTGGTTCAGGGCCTGATCAACCAGGCTGTTACTGCTGGCTGCACGTAGTCCTACTTACGAACCACAGCCTGGCTGATCCGGTACTGACTTTAGGTATCTGTCCAGCTCCCTCTTGAAGACAACCAGGGGTCTATTGGTAATTCTCCTTATGGCTGGTGGGAGGGTGTTGAACAGTCTTGGGCCCCGGACACTTAGTGTTTTCTCTTAGTGTACCAGTGGCGCCCCTACTTTTCACTGGGGGTATGTTGCACTGTCTGCCAAGTCTTTTGCTTTCGTATGGAGTGATTTCTGTGTACAGGTTAGGGACCAATCCCTCCAGAATCTTCCAGGTGTAGATTATGATATATCTCTCTCGCCTGCGCTCCAGTGAGTACAAGTCAAGTGCTTCCAGGCGTTCCCAGTAGTTAAGGTGTTTGATGGAACTTATACGTGCAGTAAAGGTTCTCTGTACATTCTCTAGATCTGCAATTTCACCTGCCTTGAATGTGGATGTTAATGTACAGCAGTATTCCAGCCTAGAGAGAAGAAGTGATTTAAAAAGGATCATCATTGGCTTAGCATCTCTTGTCTTGAATGTTCTCATTATCCATCCAAGTGATTTGCAATCCTGCTTCTTAGAACTCTTTCAAAGATTTATATGATGTGGGACGTTAAAGCTATTGGTCTATAGTTCTTAGCTATTGCTTTGCTGTCACCTTTGTGGAGTGGGGCTATATCCGTTGTTTTCAGTGACTGTGGAATCTCACCTGTGTCTATGCTCCTTCTCCATAGTATACTCATATACTTATATATATATATATATATATATATATATATATATATATATATTTATAAATATGTGTGTGCTACATGTCTCCCTACCTACCTGATTACCTCCATACCCACCTACTTACCTACCTACTTACCTCCCTACTTACCTACTTACCTTCCTACCCACCTACTTCCCTACCCACCTACTTACCTCCCTACCCACCCACCCACTACCACCACCAGGACGGGGCAGAGAACAAGGTTGGTCACCAAACAATAGTCATTCAACCATGTACACGCAAAGGTAATTACCCTCCCTCACGGTGACTCATGTACACCCAAACATACGCACACGATTAGCACGTACATGTGCACATAACATGCATACATATTGATGAAAGTGAGAAGTGTGTGTGTACATCCCTCCCCCCCACACACCCACATCCACACACACACACACACACACCAAGGAGTCTTCCAGGAGCTCACAAGAAGTCTTCCAGCACACAAGAAGTCTTCCAGCACACAAGAAGTCTTCCAGCACACAAGAAGTCTTCCAGCTCACAAGAAGTCTTCCAGCACACAAGAAGTCTTCCAGCACACAAGAAGTCTTCCAGCTCACAAGAAGTCTTCCAGCTCACAAGAAGTCTTCCAGCACACAAGAAGTCTTCCAGCACACAAGAAGTCTTCCAGCACACAAGAAGTCTTCCAGCACACAAGAAGTCTTCCAGCACACAAGAAGTCTTCCAGCTCACAAGAAGTCTTCCAGCTCACAAGAAGTCTTCCAGCTCACAAGAAGTCTTCCAGCACACAAGAAGTCTTCCAGCTCACAAGAAGTCTTCCAGCTCACAAGAAGTCTTCCAGCACACAAGAAGTCTTCCAGCTCACAGAAGTCTTCCAGCTCACAAGAAGTCTTCCAGCACACAAGAAGTCTTCCCACAAGAAGTCTCAGCCACAAGAAGTCTTCCAGCACACAAGAAGTCTTCCAGCACACAAGAAGTCTTCCAGCCACAAGAAGTCTTCCAGCACACAAGAAGTCTTCCAGCTCACAAGAAGTCTTCCAGCACAAGAAGTCTTCCCACAAAAAGTCTTCCAGCCACAAGAAGTCTTCCAGCCACAAGAAGTCTTCCAGCACACAAGAAGTCTTCCAGCTCACAAGAAGTCTTCCAGCTCACAAGAAGTCTTCCAGCTCACAAGAAGTCTTCCAGCTCACAAGAAGTCTTCCAGCACACAAGAAGTCTTCCAGCTCACAAGAAGTCTTCCAGCACACAAGAAGTCTTCCAGCTCACAAGAAGTCTTCCAGCTCACAAGAAGTCTTCCAGCTCACAAGAAGTCTTCCAGCACACAAGAAGTCTTCCAGCTCACAAGAAGTCTTCCAGGAGCTCACAAGAAGTCTTCCAGCACACAAGAAGTCTTCCAGCTCACAAGAAGTCTTCCAGCTCACAAGAAGTCTTCCAGCACACAAGAAGCCTTCCAGCTCACAAGAAGTCTTCCAGGAGCTCACAAGAAGTCTTCCAGCTCACAAGAAGTCTTCCAGCTCACAATAAGTCTTCCAGGAGCTCACAAGAAGTCTTCCAGCTCACAAGAAGTCTTCCAGGAGCTCACAAGAAGTCTTCCAGCTCACAAGAAGTCTTCCAGCTCACAAGAAGTCTTCCAGGAGCTCACAAGAAGTCTTCCAGCTCACAAGAAGTCTTCCAGCACACAAGAAGTCTTCCAGCTCACAAGAAGTCTTCCAGGAGCTCACAAGAAGTCTTCCAGCTCACAAGAAGTCTTCCAGCTCATAAGAAGTCTTCCAGGAGCTCACAAGAAGTCTTCCAGCTCACAAGAAGTCTTCCAGCTCACAAGAAGTCTTCCAGCTCACAAGAAGTCTTCCAGCACACAAGAAGTCTTCCAGCTCACAAGAAGTCTTCCAGCACACAAGAAGTCTTCCAGCTCACAAGAAGTCTTCCAGCTCACAAGAAGTCTTCCAGCACACAAGAAGTCTTCCAGCTCACAAGAAGTCTTCCAGCTCACAAGAAGTCTTCCAGCTCACAAGAAGTCTTCCAGCTCACAAGAAGTCTTCCAGCACACAAGAAGTCTTCCAGCACAAGAAGTCTTCCAGCTCACAAGAAGTCTTCCAGCACACAAGAAGTCTTCCAGCTCACAAAAGTCTTCCAGGCTCACAAGAAGTCTTCCAGCTCACAAGAAGTCTTCCAGGAGCTCACAAGAAGTCTTCCAGCTCACAAGAAGTCTTCCAGCACACAAGAAGTCTTCCAGCTCACAAGAAGTCTTCCAGCTCACAAGAAGTCTTCCAGCACACAAGAAGTCTTCCAGCTCACAAGAAGTCTTCCAGCACACAAGAAGTCTTCCAGCTCAAAAGAAGTCTTCCAGCTCACAAGAAGTCTTCCAGCTCACAAGAAGTCTTCCAGCTCACAAGAAGTCTTCCAGCTCACAAGAAGTCTTCCAGCTCACAAGAAGTCTTCCAGCACACAAGAAGTCTTCCAGCTCACAAGAAGTCTTCCAGCACACAAGAAGTCTTCCACACAAGTCTTCAGCACAAGAAGTCTTCCAGCTCAAAGTCTCAGCTCAAGAAGTCTTCCAGCTCAAAGAAGTCTTCCAGCACACAAGAAGTCTTCCAGCTCACAAGAAGTCTTCCAGCACACAAGAAGTCTTCCAGCTCACAAGAAGTCTTCCAGCTCACAAGAAGTCTTCCAGCTCACAAAAGTCTTCCAGCACACAAGAAGTCTTCCAGCTCACAAGAAGTCTTCCAGCTCACAAGAAGTCTTCCAGCACACAAGAAGTCTTCCAGCTCACAAGAAGTCTTCCAGAACACAAGAAGTCTTCCAGCTCACAAGAAGTCTTCCAGCACACAAGAAGTCTTCCAGCTCACAAGAAGTCTTCCAGCACACAAGAAGTCTTCCAGCTCACAAGAAGTCTTCCAGCACACAAGAAGTCTTCCAGCTCACAAGAAGTCTTCCAGCACACAAGAAGTCTTCCAGCTCACAAGAAGTCTTCCAGCTCACAAGAAGTCTTCCAGCTCACAAGAAGTCTTCCAGCTCACAAGAAGTCTTCCAGCTCACAAGAAGTCTTCCAGGACACAAGAAGTCTTCCAGCTCACAAGAAGTCTTCCAGCTCACAAGAAGTCTTCCAGCTCACAAGAAGTCTTCCAGCACACAAGAAGTCTTCCAGCTCACAAGAAGTCTTCCAGCACACAAGAAGTCTTCCAGCACACAAGAAGTCTTCCAGCTCACAAGAAGTCTTCCAGCACACAAGAAGTCTTCCAGCACACAAGAAGTCTTCCAGCACACAAGAAGTCTTTCAGCACACAAGAAGTCTTCCAGGAGCTCACAAGAAGTCTTCCAGGAGCTCACAAGAAGTCTTCCAGGAGCTCACAAGGAGTCTTCCAGGAGCTCACAAGGAGTCTTCCAGGAGCTCACAAGGAGTCTTCCAGGAGCTCACAAGAAGTCTTCAAGGAGCTCACAAGAAGACTTCCAGGAGCTCACAAGAAGTCTTCCAGGAGCTCACAAGAAATATAATTAAGAATTCACAATAGAGAAATTGGTCACAGATGAAATTTGAAAACACATGACTTACAGGGATGTTAGGAAGTATTTCTTAAGTCTTAGAGCAGAAGGTGAGACGACCTGGAGAGTGGAGTGAGGTAATCAGTCCCTCAGCCTGGAGGGCTGAGGGACTGATTACCTCAAACACCCTCTGATCTTCACCAGTCTCCTTTGTATTGGACTGATGAAGCCACTGTGTGGCGAAACGTTTCCTCAATAAAGATACCCAAGTGTTGCATATGTGTCTAATTTAAGAACGAGGAGAACCAGAGATAAATATAGGAGAATAAGAAGGGGAGGTAAAGGACAGACTGATAATGGTATACCATCGAAGATAAAAGTAAATATACACTAACATAAGAAACAAGACAACTGTGAAGGATCAAGTGTAGTGAAGTATGACAGGGAATGATGTGACACTGAGGAAGTATGACAGGGAATGATGTGACACTGAGGAAGTATGACAGGGAATGATGTGACACTGAGGAAGTATGACAGGGAATGATGTGACACTGAGGAAGTATGGCAGGGAATGATGTGACACTGAGGAAGTATGACAGGGAATGATGTGACACTGAGGAAGTAT
This sequence comes from Cherax destructor, assembly GCA_009830355.1. Taxonomy (NCBI): domain Eukaryota; kingdom Metazoa; phylum Arthropoda; class Malacostraca; order Decapoda; family Parastacidae; genus Cherax; species Cherax destructor. The sequence continues at coordinate 13,239 of WNWK01006226.1, read as the reverse complement.
GACAGGGAATGATGTGACACTGAGGAAGTATGACAGGGAATGATGTGACACTGAGGAAGTATGACAGGGAATGATGTGACACTGAGGAAGTATGACAGGGAATGATGTGACACTGATGAAGTATGACAGGGAATGATGTGACACTGAGAAGTATGACAGGGAATGATGTGACACTGATGAAGTATGGCAGGGAATGATGTGACACTGAGGAAGTATGACAGGGAATGATGTGACACTGATGAAGTATGACAGGGAATGATGTGACACTGAGGAAGTATGACAGGGAATGATGTGACACTGATGAAGTATGACAGGGAATGATGTGACACTGAGGAAGTATGGCAGGGAATGATGTGACACTGAGAAGTATGACAGGAATGATGTGACACTGAGGAAGTATGACAGGGAATGATGTGACACTGAGGAAGTATGCAGGGAATGATGTGACACTGAGGAAGTATGGACAGGGAATGATGTGACACTGATAAGTATGCAGGGAATGATGTGACACTGAGAAGTATGACAGGGAATGATGTGACACTGAGGAAGTATGGCAGGGAATGATGTGACACTGAGGAAGTATGACAGGGAATGATGTGACACTGATGAAGTATGACAGGGAATGATGTGACACTGATGAAGTATGACAGGGAATGATGTGACACTGAGGAAGTATGACAGGGAATGATGTGACACTGAGAAGTATGACAGGGAATGATGTGACACTGAGGAAGTATGACAGGGAATGATGTGACACTGAGGAAGTATGACAGGGAATGATGTGACACTGAGAAGTATGACAGGGAATGATGTGACACTGATGAAGTATGACAGGGAATGATGTGACACTGATGAAGTATGACAGGGAATGATGTGACACTGAGGAAGTATGACAGGGAATGATGTGACACTGATGAAGCATGACAGGGAATGATGTGACACTGATGAAGTATGACAGGGAATGATGTGACACTGATGAAGTATGACAGGGAATGATGTGACACTGATGAAGTATGACAGGGAATGATGTGACACTGATGAAGTATGACAGGGAATGATGTGACACTGATGAAGTATGACAGGAAATGATGTGACACTGATGAAGATGACAGGGAATGATGTGACACTGATGAAGTATGACAGGGAATGATGTGACACTGATGAAGTATGACAGGGAATGATGTGACACTGATGAAGTATGACAGGGAATGATGTGACACTGAGGAAGCATGACAGGGAATATGTACACTGATGAAGTATGACAGGGAATGATGTGACACTGATGAAGTATGACAGGAATGATGTGACACTGATGAAGTATGACAGGAATGATGTGACACTGATGAAGATGACAGGGAATGATGTGACACTGATGAAGTATGACAGGGAATGATGTGACACTGATGAAGTATGACAGGGAATGATGTGACACTGATGAAGTATGACAGGAAATGATGTGACACTGATGAAGTATGACAGGGAATGATGTGACACTGATGAAGTATGACAGGGAATGATGTGACACTGATGAAGCATGACAGGGAATGATGTGACACTGATGAAGTATGACAGGGAATGATGTGACACTGAGGAAGCATGACAGGGAATTATGTAACACTGATGAAGTATGACAGGGAATGATGTGACACTGATGAAGTATGACAGGGAATGATGTGACACTGATGAAGTATGACAGGAAATGATTTGAAGCTGTTGATACAACGTTCTCTTACGAGGGCCCAGGGTGCCCATGCTTTCCACTAAGTTTATTCTACTCATACATCTGACTCCAGAATGTTGTCATGGTATTGTGAAGGTCATATACCAGGCCTTCGAGTAACTTCCATGTCTATATTATCAAAATAAGCTTAGAGACAATACAATAAGTGTCAGGGGCCCAAGACTGTTCAACTGCCTCCCAGCATACATAAGAGGGATTACCAATGGACCCCTGGCTGTCTTCAAGAAGGCGCTGGACAGGCACAGCCGGGCTGTGGTTCATATGTCGGTTTACATGCGGCCAGCAGAAACAGCCTGGTTGATCAGGCACCGGTCATGGACCGGGCCAAGGAGGCATTGACCCCCGGAACACCCTCCAAGTATACCTCTATCTCTATGTGGGCCACAAATTATCTCTGCATCTAAATGGCATCAGTCACTGTGTGGTGGCACTGGACATTGCTGGTGCTTTCGACTTGAGTGTGGCACCAGGGCCTCTTGGCAAAACTGCAAGCACTGGGAATTGCAGGCTCTACACTGTCTCCTCAGTGATTACCTTCATGGCAGATCTCTAAGGGTAGTTCTCAATGGAACAGAATCAGCAAGACATCCTATTGGGGCAAGTGTTCCACAAGGAAGTGTGCTGGGACCATTGTTATGGAATGTCTACTTCAATGACATTCTTCATCTCATCCCAGAATGCCATGCTTATGCAGACGACTGTACTCTGACATTTACTTATCCAAGAGAAGAAATGCCAGCTGCTCTAAGCTACATCAATCACCAGCTAAGAGCTATATCAGCTTGGGAAAACCGATGGCAGGTAACATTTGCAGCTGAGAAAACACGAATGATGGTCTCTAGGCACCATGATGGTAATGCCGGTGCAGTAGTAAGTATGAATGGGAGTGTGTTGGTACCTGGGGAAGAATTATTATTATAATCAAATAGAAGCGCTAAACCACAGGGGTTATACAGCAACCTGGGGAAGAAGTTGATATCCTTGGAGTGAAATCTGACTCCAAACTGACCATGAAGAACCACGATGTAAATCTTGCAGACAAGGCAGCCAGGAAGCTTACAGCACTTCGACGTATCTGGCATCTGCTTGACAGTAGTTGCAAGATTCTGTATGAGGCACAAGTACGCTCACACCTTGAGTATGCTCCACTTTCTTGGTTTGCCTGCCCCTCCCCCTCATCTGCGACTGCTTGACAGAGTAGAGAACAGAGCAAGACGACCCATCTCTCGCCTGGACCCATCCTGGAAAGATCTGTCATTTCAGCAGAGCCTTCAACACAGGAGGGATGTGGGTGGCCTTACTGTTATGTACAAGGCCAACATTGTCAAAGTACCACACTTGGCTCCACTTCGAGGACAGCGAGAAGCAAGCTCCTATACCACAAGACGGGCAGCCAGCAGCAACTTCACTCTGGCTGTAACCTTCTCCAGAACATCACTTCATCTGAGATCATTTATCCCCAGGATGACTCGAGTCTGGAACACATTCGCACAGCATT
>WNWK01006226.1:0-5000 GCA_009830355.1 Cherax destructor | reverse complement strand
GCAAACCTTGTCTTACCAACCTGTTGGAATGTATGATAAAGTGAACTGCTACGGGAGAACGCTGGCTAGATCGCATTTTCTTCGACTGCAAGGAGTTGGTCTGATACTGTACATTGGTCTGATACTGTACATTGGTCTGATACTGTACTCCGGAAGACACTGAAGTAAAAACTTGAAGTGCAGGCCGGTATAACAAGAAACACAGTGTGGTGGATCAAAGCCCCTTGGGGTAGTGTAGCGAGGAGTGATTGTCCTGGAAGAGACGCCAGAATGGGAAAGAGTAACTAGCGGGGTGCCACAAGGATCTGTATTAGGACCAGCGGTGTATCTCCTGAATCAGCTGTATCAATGTTTATTGATGTGAAACTAATGAGAAGTAAAACACAAGGAGAGGAAAAAGGCTCTAAAGGGTTTATATCTCTATGAGGATGAGGAACAGGATGGGGTCGAGTACTGCGCCTTGCGGAACAACTTCTGACTTTGTTTACTGTTACTATTTGTGTTCTATTGGATTATACGTTAAAGATCCATCTGCCCACTTTTCCAGTTATTTCCTTAGCACGCATTGTGAGCGTTATTACACCATGATCGTACGTGGTGACACCTGTTGTGAAGTCTGTGTGTACTAAATGTGCATTCTGTTTGTCCTCCAGTGCAGCCAAGACCATGTCATAGTGGTCCAGTAGTTGTGAGAGGCAGGAGCGACCAAGACTATGTCATAGTGGTCCAGTAGTTGTGAGAGGCAGGAGCGACCAAGACTATGTCATAGTGGTCCAGTAGTTGTGAGAGGCAGGAGCGACCAAGACTATGTCATAGTGGTCCAGTAGTTGTGAGAGGCAGGAGCGACCAAGACTATGTCATAGTGGTCCAGTAGTTGTGAGAGGCAGGAGCGACCAAGACTATGTCATAGTGGTCCAGTAGTTGTGAGAGGCAGGAGCGACCAAGACTATGTCATAGTGGTCCAGTAGTTGTGAGAGGCAGGAGCGACCAAGACTATGTCATAGTGGTCCAGTAGTTGTGAGAGGCAGGAGCGACCAAGACCATGTCATAGTGGTCCAGTAGTTGTGAGAGGCAGGAGCGACCAAGACTATGTCATAGTGGTCCAGTAGTTGTGAGAGGCAGGAGCAACCATCCAAGACTATGTCATAGTGGTCCAGTAGTTGTGAGAGGCAGGAGCGACCATCCAAGACTATGTCATAGTGGTCCAGTAGTTGTGAGAGGCAGGAGCGACCAAGACTATGTCATAGTGGTCCAGTAGTTGTGAGAGGCAGGAGCGACCATCCAAGACTATGTCATAGTGGTCCAGTAATTGTGAGAGGCAGGAGCGACCATCCAAGACTGTCATAGTGGTCCAGTAGTTGTGAGAGGCAGGAGCGACCATCCAAGACTATGTCATAGTGGTCCAGTAGTTGTGAGAGGCAGGAGCGACCATCCAAGACTATGTCATAGTGGTCCAGTAGTTGTGAGAGGCAGGAGCGACCATCCAAGACTATGTCATAGTGGTCCAGTAGTTGTGAGAGGCAGGAGCGACCATCCAAGACTATGTCATAGTGGTCCAGTAGTTGTGAGAGGCAGGAGCGACCATCCAAGACTGTCATAGTGGTCCAGTAGTTGTGAGAGGCAGGAGCGACCATCCAAGACTATGTCATAGTGGTCCAGTAGTTGTGAGATACAGGAGCGACCATCAAGACTATGTCATAGTGGTCCAGTAGTTGTGAGAGGCAGGAGCGACCATCAAGACTATGTCATAGTGGTCCAGTAGTTGTGAGAGGCAGGAGTGACCATCCAAGACTGTCATAGTGGTCCAGTAGTTGTGAGGCAGGAGCGACCATCAAGACTATGTCATAGTGGTCCAGTAGTTGTGAGATACAGGAGCGACCATCCAAGACTATGTCATAGTGGTCCAGTAGTTGTGAGAGGCAGGAGCGACCATCCAAGACTATGTCATAGTGGTCCAGTAGTTGTGAGAGGCAGGAGCGACCATCCAAGACTATGTCATAGTGGTTCAGTAGTTGTGAGAGGCAGGAGCGACCATCCAAGACCATGTCATAGTGGTCCAGTAGTTGTGAGAGGCAGGAGCGACCATCCATGACTATGTCATAGTGGTCCAGTAGTTGTGAGAGGCAGGAGCGACCAAGACTATGTCATAGTGGTCCAGTAGTTGTGAGAGGCAGGAGCGACATGCTCTAAACCCATGCTGCCCTGGGTGTTGCAATTGTTGGGTATCCAAGTGGGTGGTGATCTCTCTACTTAGAACTCCTTCAAAGATTTTCATGAGTTGGGACGTATAGAGATATCGGTCTATAATTCTTTTATATTTGCTTTGCTGCCACCTTTGTGGAGTGGGGCCACATCCACTGTTGTTAGTGACTGTGGGATGACCCAGTGTCTATGCCCCCCTCTCCACATAAGTCACGTGAAAGGGGGTGTCTTGCAGTTCTTGACGAACACACAGTTCCACAAGTATGGGTCTGGGGCACAGTGCATGGGCACGTTGTCAATGACTTTTTAATGAGGAACATGGTAACAGGAGCAAGTGCATAAATATATAACGAAATTACCGTATTTCACGGCTTATTAGACGCATTTTTCTATAAAATGTCTCCAAAAACCAGCCTGCGTCCTATAAACTGAAGGTCAGTGACGGGAGCTATAAGTTTGGGGTGTGGGGTGGGCTGTGGCTCTCCCAGTTACGTCCGATGCCGAGCCACTGAAACTAAAACAAGTGTTATAAGTCGCGTCTTATAAGCCGCGTCTTATAAGCCGCGAAATGCGGTAATTCCAGAGATAAGCGGCGTGAGCTACGAACCGAGACTATAGGAGGATAGAAACAGCACACGGGACATGATAACAACTTGCAAAATACTCGGAGGAATTGATAGGGCTGAGAGTGAGGCAGGAAATAGGTACTTGGGGGCATAGCTGGAAGTTAAAAAACACAGATGAGACACAGGGATGTCAGGAAGTATTTCTTTAGTATCAGGGTGGTCGGGGAGTGAAACGACCTCGGCGAAGAACTGGTGGACGCAGACTCCATACATAGTTTTAAGACCAGGTACGACAAGGCCCACGAAGTTAGGAGGGAATGAACCTGCCAAGCGGCAAGTTCAGAGACCGGCCCAGGAGCTAAGACTCGACCCCTACGTATAGGTATCAGCACACACACACACAGTGACACTGAGTGTGGGTCAATGTACTGGGAAAAACATGTCAGGACAGGCTGGCAGGCTGACAGGCTGGCAGGCTGACAGGCTGACAGGCTGGCTGCTCATGTACCACTCTCACATTACAATTTTATACTGGTAAAAATAAGTCTTCTCAGAAAGTGACATGAAGCCCCACCTGGACCACAGCACCAGCAGCACCACCACCAGCAGGAGGACCAGCAGCAGCACCACCAGCACGACGACCAGCAGCAGCGCCACCACCAGCAGGAGGACCAGCAGCACCACCACCAGCAGGAGGACCAGCAGCACCACCACCAGCAGGAGGACCAGAAGCAGCACCACCACCACCAGCAGGAGGACCAGCAGCACCACCACCAGCAGGAGGACCAGCAGCAGCGCCACCACCAGCAGGAGGACCAGCAGCACCACCACCAGCAGGAGGACCAGCAGCACCACCACCAGCAGGAGGACCAGCAGCACCACCACCAGCAGGAGGACCAGAAGCAGCACCACCACCACCAGCAGGAGGACCAGCAGCAGCGCCACCACCAGCAGGAGGACCAGAAGCAGCACCACCACCACCAGCAGCACCACCACTAGCAGGAGGACCAGCAGCACCACCACCAGCAGGAGGACAAGCAGCACCACCACCACCAGCAGGAGGACCAGCAGCAGCAGCAACAACAACAACAGCAGCAGCACCAACAACAGCAGCAGTACCAGCAGCAACACCAACAACAGCAGTAGTACCAGCAGCAACAACAGCGGCAGTACCAGCAGCAACACCAACAACAGCAGTACCAGCAGCAGCACCAACAACAGCAGCAGTACCAGCAGTAGCACCAACAGCAGCAGCAGTACAGCAGCTGCACCAACAACAGCAGCAGTAGCAACAACAGTAACAGCAGCAGCAGCAGCAACAATAGCAGCAGTACCAGCAACAACAGCAGTAACAACAGCAGCAGCAGCAACAATAGCAGCAGTAACAACAGCAGCAGCAGCAACAATAGCAGCAGTACCAGCAACAACAACAGCAGGAGATGCAGGAGCAGGAGGCAAATTAAGTATGATTCCATCTTCCGGGACATTACCAACAGCTGATTACCCATACGGGTTAACTGCTGCCTTAAATTCACTCATCCTTCAGAGTGCAGGCACTGTACTTCCCACCTCCAGGACTGTAACATCCTCACCCATCCTTCAGAGTGCAGGCACTGTACTTCCCACCTCCAGACTGTAACATCCTCACCCATCCTTCAGAGTACAGGCACTGTACTTCCCACCTCCAGGACTGTAACATCCTCACCCATCCTTCAGAGTGCAGGCACTGTACTTCCCACCTCCAGCACTGTAACATCCTCACCCATCCTTCAGAGTGCAGGCACTGTACTTCCCACCTCCAACACTGTAACATGCTCACCCATCCTTCAGAGTGCAGGCACTGTACTTCCCACCTCCAACACTGTAACATGCTCACCCATCCTTCAGAGTGCAGGCACTGTACTTCCCACCTCCAACACTGTAACATGCTCACCCATCCTTCAGAGTGCAGGTACTGTACTTCCCACCTCCAGCACTGTAACATCCTCACCCATCCTTCAGAGTGCAGGCACTGTACTTCCCACCTCCAGGACTGTAACATCCTCACCCATCCTTCAGAGTGCAGGTACTGTACTTCCCACCTCCAGTACTGTAACATCCTCACCCATCCTTCAGAGTGCAGGCACTGTACTTCCCACCTCCAGGACTGTAACATCCTCACCCATCCTTCAGAGTGTAGGCACTGTACTTCCCACCTCCAGGACTGTAACATCCTCACTCATCCTTCAGAGT